>CM034462.1:32706479-32721150 GCA_019925255.1 Litchi chinensis | reverse complement strand
ATTATATTAATATATTAACATTAGATTATTAACATATATTAACATTATATTAATATTTTGTTAACATTATATTAACATTAGATTAACATTATATTAATATTATATTAACATTATATTAACATTATATTAACATTATATTAACATTATATAACATTATTAACATTATATTAACATTTTATATTATATTAACATTATGTTATTAACTATAATGTTTAATTATAATGTTTTGTTGGCAATTTAAAAATATAGAATGCAATACCATCAAATAAATAATGAATACTAATAAAAGAATAATTAAATTTATTTATATACCACTTCTCCATCAGTGTCTACAAACCATTTTCCAAAATTATTAACTTTATACATAGGCTTTGAGCACATATATATGTCTCTGGCCATCTCGGACCTTAGTGCGATGACATCTGCAATGGTCTGATGTTTTCTTGATTTCCATGTACTCGTTCTCCGCTGCACAAGGTCACGTACGTACATGGCCACATATGCTCCGCAGCTGGTCCTGTATATATCATAATATATAAACTATATATATCAAGATAATAATATAAACATATATTAACATTAACATAATTAAATATCATAATATATAAACTATATATAATAATTAAGCTATAATTATATATTAATGTTAATCATAACCATATATTAACATTATATTAATTTATGTTTATGTTAATATATTAACATAAATATTAAATATCATTAATATATATAAACTTACTCACCCATCAGGTTGCTGAGGCACAGCTGCTTGTTTAAGACGCTGAAGTCTCCACCGGAGATCCACGGGTGGCATACGTACCGGTGTCTGCTCATAAAATCCCAGGAACCGCAATAAAATAGACATCAAACATACCAGCGGCTCAAGTGGCTCTCGTCGATAGGCTATGTCAACCCTTGCCAAGGGATCATACATTATGATTCTTTCCTCTCTAATGCGCACATCACAAAGGACCCAGTGTTGTTGATTCAAGCTACACGGTAGCAACACCTGCATTTCAAAATGTTAGTATTATAGGACTAGAAGAGATATTCATATAATAAATATTAACGTTCGAACTACACTTACACTATCAATCTTCCACCACGGGACTGCTGCGTCTATAAGCCCACGACCGTACGCAAGCAACTCTGGGGGTACATCAGCTGTAATTGGATCAAATGTTCTTTGTTTGCTGGTGTAATGCGCCTATAATGCGCTGTCATCATTGCCTGCATGATAAAAATTAAACATGTTACTACCAATCAACCGAATGTAATATGAAATTGTAAATGCATAACTAACTTAAATGTAAATACTTACAAACAAAGAACTGTCATGGACAGCGTATGTCTGATCTTCCATCTCATTCCACCATTTTTTTCTTAGGCACATCAAATAAGAATCGATGTGCTCATTAGTCAACCACTGTCCACATTCTCGAGGGTGACCAATGTGGTTGGTATCACAGCATATGGCAAACGATCAATCGAACGCCTACAATTCAAAAAAAAAGTATTAAACATTATTATATATTTTCTTACATTACCAATAAGGATACAAAAATTAGAAACGTTTTTTCTTTTGTTTAAATATACCTGAGATCCAATGTGGTTGCCGCTTTATATTCATTATAGACCACTTCTACAAGGTCTATAGACTCTACCACCTCCTCCTCCTGTTGTTGGACCACTTTCTTTTTCTTTTTCGCTGGCCCCGGATCCGTGTACGGTGTCCGTAGAGGTGCTGCTGGCTTTGTCTTTCGTTTGCCCCGTTCGTCCTGCAGTTGTAAGTAAATTAAAAACATGTATAAATTTAATATTAACCAATTATATTTCAGAATGCAACACAATAGGGATACAAAGTCTACCTGGTCATGCTCACGATCAGTGTCTGCAGCTGATACACCTCCTAAGATCATGTGGGAGTGGTCACCCTGCTCCTCCTCCTGCTGGGGTGACTGCTGAGGTGGCTGCTGGTCACCTTGCTCCTCCTCCTGCTGGGGTGACCGATGAGGTGGCTGATGATCACCCTGCTCCTCCTCCTGCTGGGGTGACTGCTGAGGTGGCTGCTGGTCACCCTGCTCCTCTTCTGATGGGGTGACCGATGAGGTGGCTGCTGGTCACCCTGCTCCTCCTGCTGGGGTGACCGAGGAGGTGGCTGCTGGTCACCCTGCTCCTCCTCCTGATGGGGTGACTGCTGAGGTGGCTGATGATCACCCTCCTCCTCATGGATGGCTGACTGGCCTACATTAATAGGTGACTGACGGACACCCTCGTCCTGATGTGGTGGTGGTGGTGATGGGTAATACATGTGAAAGCTCCCACCATCATCATCATCATCGTCATCGTCGTCGTCTGGATCATGCCTAGCAACCGGAGGCCTGGGAATATGTAAATGCTCTTCCACCCGTCTCAGCCTACTATCTATCTCCCTTACCATCTGAAAGGTTGCCTTTTGCCTCCTATCCATTTTACTTAACTTCTTATGGGTTGTCTTCTGTAAATCCACAATAAACTCAAACAACCGCTTCACCTGTTTCATAGAATCATAAATATATATCATTTTACATACTACCCTTAATTTTAAAAAAATTTGACAGAGTCTTCCTTGTTTTTTGAGTATCCAAGAAAATACAACCTGCATATTTAAACAAATTACACTTCATCTATCATATTAAGAGACTCCGTCTCTTTTTCACACTCCGTACTACTACATAACATGTCCACATCTTTTGCATTTACTACAATTGAAATTTATAGAATAATTTTATTATATAAATAGAATATTTGTACCTCATAATCTACGTGCTGTACATCATGTGTCTTCTTTGTCCGAAACTCTGATAAGGTATCATCTGATTCGGATTGCACGCTTCGGACGTCTTTAAGTGGCTGATCGTCACCTTCCACCTCATCATCATCCTCTCCCTCCACCTCCTCATCATCATCCTCTCCCTCCACCTCATCATCAACCTCTATCTCAGCCTCATCCCATCTACACATCATCATCATGGTCATCATCATCGTCATCATCATCATCATCATCACTCCCCCCGCCGCCATATTTATGTACTTCATCATGAACTATATGATTCGGATTAAACGATTTCCAATAATCCATCTCCCTCTCGGCGTCAGTAGGCTCCAAGGTTTGCCGAATGCCAACTATCTGCATTATATCAATATATTTAGTTATACTACAATTATATACTTAATATAAATAACGATAGTTATAACAAACAAATAATTGACACAAATTTAGGTTATGTTTGCCACTTACGGGGGGGAAATCATCTAGGCTGTGTATATTTGTGGGTGTTCTCTTCAGTGATCGTCTCATACATCTTGGTAGATCGCTTTCCGGGTTCTTGGTCCTTTTTGATATCTTCTCCCGTAACACTGGGAACAACTCCACTAACCACCACTATAATGTAACAATGATTAAACAAAAAACATACATATGGTTAGTAATGGTCAGATAATATATAATGCAAAATTGATTAAAACATACATATAAACCATATATAGTTAATGTAATAAAAGGAAGCAATAAATATTGAAAGTATTAGTTATACCTGAAATGCTAACACATAGCCATAAATATTAATGGTCTTTGGGGGATTTCTGACCCGCTCTTCATTAAGTGCCTTGTCGAGACAGTATAACAAGACACTATAGCATAATGTGCCCCAAGGGAATGTCTTCCATCTCTCTGTACTCTCAATGAGGACCCACATAAATGGATAAATGCTAGCTCTATCATCCAATCTCATAAAGAGATGGAAAGCAATCCCTACATTCGCCAACTTTAAAAGATCTTCATCATCTATCGGATCCTGCCCTGCACGGTCTCCCTCTCCTCTATCACTTCTTGCCTAAGAAATCTGACCAACTCCTTAACCTCCGGCGACACTCCATTAAACATTCGCCCTAGGAGACCGTTTGGATCATTTGGAGCTATTTCGAAGATTTTACGGTCGATGCCCCCAAAAGGAAGTCCGGTCACCAATAGAAACTCTTGTTTCCCAAACCTATAGCTTCTCTCCCCAATTTCAAACCACCTCTCATCACGGCGTGCATCCACTACATTTATCTCTCTAGCAAGCACCCACAAAATCACAGAACCAGCAGCCGTATGATTAGTTATCCTCAAAATATGTCCGAACGGACATTCTGCTATGAACCGATCGTATAAATTTCTTCTATTAATAACGTCAATTATCTTATTAACCAATCTTTGACCAATGTGTGTGTTCCCGCTCGTATGTCTGTCAATTGTGTGTGAACTATATTTATAGTCGAAATCCATCTGTAGGAAAGAAAAACAGCAAAGAAATCATCAGTAGCAGAATCGGTTTTTGAACTGAATCGGTTTTTGAAGGAATCTGAAAAACCGGTTAATGAAAAGGATCGGTTTTTGAAGGCATCTGAAAAACCGGTTAATGAAAAGGATCGGTTTTTGGAGGATCTGAAAAACCGGTTAATGAAATCCATTGGTTTTTGAGATCGGTTTTCCACGATCGGTTTTTGAGATCGGTTTTCCACTTCAGTTTTCCACCATCGGTTATTCATTTCGGTTTCCACGATCGGTTATCCGTAATCGGTTTTCCACGATCGGTTTTTCATTTGTTACCGAAATGAAAAACCGATAATGGAAAATCGATCGTGGAAAACCGATCGTAGAAAACCGAAATGAATAACCGATTGTGGAAAACCGAGCGTGAAAAACCGAAATGAATAACCGATGGTGGAAAACCGATCTCAAAAACCGATCCGATCCCGACAACTCTTCTCTCGTCGGAATCGGCCATTTTCAACACAAACACGACCAAAAACACTAAATCCAACCTATTCTAAACCTAATCATCCTAAACTAACATCCATAACACAAACACACATATCAAAATACCAAATCTCAATCAAAACATACAACAAACATATCAATATCAGATTCCTTCAAAAAATCTAACCTTCACACTTTCTGCAGGTTCGCCGGCGGTAGGAGCTGCTCGGGGAAGGTCGGAAACGTCGCGGTAATGGCCGGAAACGTCGTGGGGAAGATCGGGTAGCGATCGGGTTCGGGTTCCGCAAAAACCGGTTGGTTTTGAGTGAGAAATCGATGGACTGTGGTACATGTCCATCGGTTTTGAGGTATATATATGGGGGGGCTTATTCGTAATTTCATCATTCGGTTTTTCGTAAATTTTAAACTATTCAGGGTTTTTTTGTAAAAATGTCCAGGGATATTTTGGATAATTTGGGTATATCAAGCAATATATTTGTTTGAGGGGTTAAAAACAATTTTTTCAAAAATAGTGGGTAAAAACAAATTTTACCCTTTTTAAATGGGTATTTTTTATAATTTCCACCAAAATTTTTATTACCTAAATAATTCTTTTACCAACATTCGGAAATGAACCTAAATCCACCTCCGACCCAAGAAATCTAGTTTTCTTTCATGATTCTCTTTCCAATAAAACTTAGAAGGGTCTATTCAATTAAGAATTTATTGGAGTTTTTAAATAATAAATTTTAGTTTTTTTTTAATAAAATCTAATGAACTCCTCATGAATAAGTTACAATTTGTGATAGATTTACAAATTATATTTTAAAATTCACTAAAATCCATTGAATTCTACCTAAATTAATTTGAACTTTTTCGGTTTGAATTAAATACACCTAAATTTATATGTATTTCAATAAAATCCAAATAAATATAAATTGAATGCACCTATATTTATATGGATTTCAATATATTTCATACAAATCTAGATAGTATGAAATCGAATACACTTAGATTTTATAGAAAATCTACAAAGTCTATAACTTTTTTAATACACTTAAATTTATTTGAACTTCTTCAGTCTGAATTAAGTACACCTTAACTGATATGGATTTCAATTGAATCTAAACGAATATAAATTAAATACATCTAGATTTATATAAATTTCAATCTATTTCATACAAATTTAGATTGAATGTACATAAATTTTGATAAACTCGAAAATGTGTACCCCTATAAATAACAGCAATTTATCCTTCTTAAAATTGCAATGAATATCTAAATCCTATCAAATCCATGAATTTATTTCCATGATCCAAACCAGCACTTCTTACATAATATTTATATTCCCCGAACTAAATCCTCAACGACTTCTCTCAAGAAAACAATGGCTCCTCCTTATAACTTCCTGCTCTTTGTGCTCTTCGTTTTCTTTCACTTCTCTTTATTCATGTCATTCACCACAAATGCTGCCTCCAAACTGATCAACGAAGTCTGCAGCCACACCCAAAACCGTGATTTCTGTGTTCAGACTCTCACTTCCGAGGGTGGCAACAACATTTCTACCCTGAGAAGCCTGGATACTCACTCCATGCTTTTCACCTGGCTTACCGCCTACGAAAACCAAATTTTCATTTTTGATTCACTGGCAACTGTGACAGACCCAGGAGTGAAACAAGTGCTTAAGCATTGTCAAGTAAACTATGCAGGATCAATGTCTGCTATTGAACAAGCTTTCAACAATCTGGGTGCAGGTCAATTCCATGAACTAAATGTCAATATTCATATTTCCCTTGAAAAATCTAAAGATTGTGATCGTGTTACTAGACGAGGACCACCACCACCAGGTTTACAGGACAGGAACCAAAAAATGTTGCAGTTGACTGATATTTCCATAGCTATTGCTGTTTTACTAGATATATAGTTCATGAGAAGGGTTATCTCTTGGTTGTAATAATTATATTCTCCTTTGATCGTCTGTTCTGATTTTATTTTTAATTTTTAGAACTCAATAAAGTTCAACGAATGTAGCAGATAATCATATAAATATTTTTTGAAATAGCAGATAATCATATTTTGAAAAACATATAAGAGAATCGAGTTTGATTTTATTTTTATTTTATATGGTGAGGGAGAGGGATTAATAAAAAATTACCCATATCTTGTGTTTTACAACAAGGGTGCCAAGATTTATACCATTGACCTCATAGAATAAAATGAAATGGTTAATCGCTCCCATTAAAGGGTAATGTGCAAGAGAATCAAAATTGGATAGATAATTATAGAAGTTAACAAAATGTAGTAAACGACATTGGGCAAATACTAATTGAAATCATTGACAAAGTTTTTATAACTTTTTTAAATGACATTTATATCAAAATCATTCTTTTAACAATATCGGGAAATAGGAGCGGGCCTGTAGGTTTTCGATTCGGTTTCCTAAAAGATGATATTGTTATTATTATAATTAAATTTGAATACTCTAACTTCAAAATTGAATCAGGAACTTGGTTTGTTTTGATAAAATATAATCAAAGATGAAAACTTTTTATTGTGTTTTTGAAAGTTTTAAATGATGAAAATTAAGGTCTAGATTTTAAGAGTTTTGTGTGTTTTTTTGTTTTGTTTTGTTTTTGTTTTTGTTTTCTTTTTCCAGGGGGGCGGTGGCAGGGGTTGGTTAAAGGTTAGCTTAAATAAAAATAGAAATTTTTAGTTTCGTTTGATAGTTTTATAGATAGAGTTTTGATGAAATACAAGAATTTTGAATGAAAATAAGAGAGAAGATCAAGAAGTCATGAACATAAAACATAGCATCAAAATAAGCTTTAAAAAAAAAAAAAATCTAGGATTCAAAGAATCTTATCCCCCCCCCCCCCCCCCCCCCCCCCCCCAAAAAAAAAAAAAAAAACAAAGATAAAAACAAAACTTCACAACCTTTTTCATTTTTAAAAATGAAAAAGTGTTTTTGAAAATGCATGCAAACAAAACTTCTCTAAAATGGTTTTTTTTTATTTTTATTTTTGGGTTTTGAAAATGAAATACAAGAATTTTGAGTGAAAATTAATATTGTATTTATTTTATGGATTAAGGAATGAGAATAAAGAATGAGATTGATTGATGATATTGACTTATTTAAAATTAATTCCGTAATGGAATGAAAGTATGGGTCTCATATCAATTTAGGATTGTAGAATAAGAATCTCATTCCCCTCACTCCACTTGTGAAACCTATTCTCATTCTCAAATTCAATATAGGAAATCTCTTATACCATTCTTTAAAAAAAAAAACAAAAACTATATTGATAATTATGTCTTTGCTGTTCAATTAATTTTGTAACATCCCGAATTTTCTCTATTTAAGAGAAATAAAAAGAATAGTGATTTTGGGATGAATAGTATTTTTGGATGGAATAGTATCCGTGTGAATAGTGAATTTTTCAGAAAGCAGACCTCGAAGTCGAAAAGCTCTGGAATAAGTAATGGAGTCTAAGGAAACTGAAACAGATTAAGAATGAGTTCGTTTGAGGCAAAACAGAGCGATTTTCGGATCCGATCAGGAACCCGGAAAGATTTTCAGAAAAATTCAAAAATTTAAGAAAGTGTCAGAATAAGTATTAAAATGCTCATGAAGCATTTTAGAAACTCAAAGGACATTTTCCAAGGTGATTCGGATAGAAATAGAATCAATTCAAAAATAATTGGAGACGATTTAGTGAATTTACGGAGAGCTCAAAAAGAATATGGAATGACTTTTAAGAGTAACTGAGATTACCAAGAGTATGTAGGCAGTCCGAATATAGGCCCCGGAGAATTTTGAAAGGATTTCGAGAAACTTCCAGAAAAGCTGAATCCGAGTATCCTAGAAAAGTCAAATAAAAAGAGATAAGAAATGATAAACATGTGGCATAAGGGAATTATAAATTGAGTATAAATTAAAAAGATAGTGTGGTAAATTTTAAGATCTAAATTGTGATTTCTAAGTGATAAAAATAATAATAAAAAAAAATAGAAATGGGATGTTAAAAATGACATGATTATATTTAATTGTAAAATATATGTACAATGATATTTCTGTAACTCCCCGATCTAATTGGACCTAAGAGATTAATTGAAATTCAATTTGTTGTTATTAATTTGGTCTGATTTTAGTTTTAGAAGTATAAAAGTTTGCAAATAAATATCCTATTGGAGGATATTTTTAAAAGAAATTAAGAAGATTGGACTAAAAGGAAAAAGGTCATAGGGGACAAGAATGAAAATTTACATCCCTTATTATGAATCTGGCGTGATTTTTTTTATAATAATAATAATAATCAATATAATAACAATATATATATATTAGTGGTGGGACCCTCTGGAAGAATATATATATATATATATATGAAAATGGTTAGTGGATTGTGTTGGAAAAGAAAAATATTAAAGGTGGTGGGTCCCATTGAAATAAAAGAAAATATATATATGGGGAGAGAGAGAGAGGAGTGGCTGCCGATTGAAAGAAGAAATAATAAAATAAAATAAAATAAAATAAAACAAAAAGGGGGTGCATTCGGCAGCAGAATCAGAGAAAATAAAATAATAATAAAATAAAGTTAATAAATGAAAAAGAAAAAAAGAGAGGCGGTGGAGACTAATGTGTATATATATAGGCATGGGTCTTCAAAAACAAACGGAAAAAAAAAAAAAAAACAGAAGCTGTTCGCCGAACAGCAAGAAGAAGAAGAAAAAAAAAAAAAAGAAAGAAGAAGAAGACAGAGGAGAAGCCGAGAAGCAGAAGAGAAGAAGAAAGAAAAGAAAATTTTTGGGTGTCAGATCTATTTAGATAGGTAAGTTTATATTAATAGAATTTGGATTTTAGAAAATTAGTTTATTTTTTTCTATAAGTTATAAGTTTTATGTGATTTTAAGGTGGATCTAGGATGATAAGAAAATCAGATGAGTTAGATGAGTGGATATGCTACAGAAAGCGTCCAAAAGGTTGGTGTACACTTATCTTAAAAACTCATTTTTATTGATAGAAGTTTTAATTTAATTTAGTATATGAGTTTATTACATTTTAATTGAGTTTATTATGTTTTAATTAAATAGATTTGATGAAAATGTGTGATTTATGTTATGAATGATTTTGTATGGTATTTGATAATTAAATTTTGAAAAGTTTGGGAAAAAGTATGTGTTTTGGTTCAATTTTTAATTAAATCGATTTCGTGACTATGTGTAAATTTTAGTATAAATGATTTTGTGGCAATTTATGTGTAAGTGATATTATGATGAATTTTGTGGCATTGAATAATGAAAATTTTGGAAAATTTTGTGAAAGAAAAAGTATTGATCGAATGTGGAAATTAAAGGATTTGTGAAATTATTTTGACAATTTATTATCAAATGGTATTGGATTGTGATTTTTATTAACTTTCGAATGAAAACGAAAAAGAAACGGAAAGAAACGAACACGTTAGTGCTTTGACCGAATGTATATCGGAAGAAGGGCATAACGATTTTGATGAGATTGATGAGTCACTTTTGAATGAGAAATGATGTGTTATGGTGCTTTGAATAAATGAGAATTATATATAATTTGATTGAAAAAGAGTTATGAGTTTTCCGAATGAGAACTTTTGTTGAGAAAGGAAAATTGTGAAAACATGAAATTTTGTGATAATAAATGAAATTATAAGAGCCCGAGTAAACCTGAACATTGGTAGGTGGGGATTGGTAGTTGGCATGCCAATAGGGTGATTATAGCAGTACTGCACCGATTTGCTTATATGTGTTGATACGAAATTCATGGACCTTGCGAGGCACCGAGTGTCCGGTCCCAGAATTTATGTGATATGTGAAACGTGCTCCGGCGGGTAGTCACCGAGTGTCCGATGCCGGGGGATACGTGAAACCCGTTTCCAGTCCATGGTATCGTGTCAGAGTTTACGAAGGGCACTGAGAAAAATATTAAATGAAAAACGTACAACTATGTTCGAAAATGATTTTTATGTGCATATAGATATGTATTTGTTAATAATGTGCTGTCGTTGTGATTTAACATACAAGTTCGAAGGTATCGTGTTGATATATTTGGAAGAGTTTTTTTTTATGTGATTTATATGTGCTTTTATTAATAAAGTAAATTCTTTACGTATTATTTTAGTATTTTGAGAAAAACGTAAAAAGGTTGTGTTACCCTATGGTATTTGTGAAATGAGGAATTTAAAATGTTTGTTTTATATGTGCAATTCTTAATAAATTGATGTAATTATGAATTTTAGTAAAAGTTTGAGTATTTTGGAAGTTTGATTCTTAATATGCTTGAAAACAATTTATGTGGTTTATACGTATAATTATTGATAAATGAAGTTATTTATGAATTTTGATAAGAACTTGAAAATTATAAAATTTTGTGTTACAATAACATAATTTTGATGAAATGATAAAAGTTGGAGATTTGAAATGGAATTTAGGTTTTATTTCGTTTTCTTACGAATATGTGAGAATAGTGAAATATGATTTTATAAGGTCATATTTGGAAAATGACTTTTAAGCATTTCATAGATATGCGTTTACTAATAAATTGATATATTTATGATTTATTATGAATATTTGATCACTGTGAAATTCTGTTTTAAAATCTTGTATTTTTGAAATTGATGAAATTTAAATTTAGTGTACACCCACTAAGTAGAAATACTTAGCGCGTTGGATTTTCCGCGCGTAGGTTAAATTTGAACGCTGTAAATAAGGATAGACGAGAAGATGATTGCCGCGCTTTCTGCAAGTCACATCCCTCCATCCTTTTATTTTTAGTATCGTATAGTGGTGTTTGAGTACATGGAAATGCATATACATTTATATGGATTTACAAGATTTTATACATGAGAATGTATATCAATGGTAGAAAAAGGTTTTTGGTTTGTAAAGTAATTTTGTAAAGAAAATTCTTATTTATCATTTGATTTGTTTTTATTTTGATGAATATGATTTTTATTAAATATTGTGGTTATAAATGTTTGTGTGGTGAAGTGATTTTGGAGTCGGACGGAGGATTCGAAATGGAAGTTGAGAAAATAAATGTATTTTAGAAGTGTTTGTGTTTGAAATTGCTGGTTTTTATAATTTTGGGTTTTTCAGAAAAACAGCGGAAACTCTGTTGGATTTTCGAAAAAAAAAAAAAAAAAATTATAGTGCATATATGTAAAATAATAGCGAATAAACCGATTAAGGTAGCATTCTCTAACTCGAGTTTCCATCCGAATGGGAATCGGGTGGAGGGTGTTACAAATTTATTGTACTTGATTGTTTTTATATTTATAAATATCAATATTTACATATGCTAAAAGCTTTCCAAAAGATAAAAAAAAAAAAAAAGTGCTAGTGCAAAGTATTATATTTTATTCCAATGATCTGTAGTTAGCACTCAAATTTTGTGATGAATTGAAGAATGTTGTATATTGATAATAGTTGTTACTACTACTGTTATGATTGCTAGATTATTACATTTACAAAAGCAAAACAAATTTAGATAATATTTTATATATATATATAAAAAATCATGATTTGATATACAATATAAATACATAATATATTCCTTTAAAAAATAAAAAATTAATACACAGTATGCTTACATTAATATTAATAATAAAGTTCATTTTTTTGGCCTATCATGACGAATTATATGACAAAATTATGACACTATATATTAAATAATATTTTGCATATTGTAATTAATTGTGTACTAAAATTTCCTAGTTTTTTTATGAAAAATATAATGGTATGACAATTTGAGTGAATTTAGGAAGAGAATCATAGTGAGGATGGAGATAATGACAACAACGATGGTGATGACGATTAAGCTCCTGAGATCTTCAAATGGGAATCCATTATTTGGCTTTCAATAATGACAGCTTGGATCTCCATCCTGTTAGAATATCTAGTTGGTGCCATAGTGGCATTCTATGCTTTGCACTTTTCATGGTTTTGAAATTGATCTTCTAAGAGCATCTCCAATGTAAATGTGGACTGTCTTTTAAAAAAAATGAACATATCATCAATGTCAAAGAAATATGCATCCTATGTGGCATAAATATGGATTGATAAACACTTAAATCTAAAAGGACTATTCAATGCTATTTTATTCATTTTAATAATAAACAGTCAATAATAATATATCATTAAAGTAAATTACCATAAATTATTATTTGATGGAAGTCTTCATCATTTATTGCTGATATAGCTGTCCAAGAGACTATCTAGAAATAGACATTGAGGTTGATAGCCTCTATTTTTATTTTTTGCCATGTCAGCTTGATAATGGTTATGAAAGCTTGCATTGGAGAGGTTAATTTTAACAATCTATCAATTTATCTGATGTGGCACTCCATTTTTCCACAATTCATACTTGCATTGGAGATGCTCTAAGGTCATACCTATCATCCTTTTCTTTCCCACCACATATCATTGTGTTTGTTTCCTTCATTACCATTTACCTTTTTCATTAGTGATTTAACCATATCAGTTATGAGACGGTTCAATGAAAGATTTTTAATAGGCTCATGTCGTAGGCCGAAATCTAAAAGCATTGACCTCATTGCCTTCCAATAAATGCCTACATTTATTTATTTATTTTTAAAGAAAATGTCCTAAATTTATGGATCCACCAAGATATTGCTGAAAATAAAAAGCTTTCTTAATTTGTTTTATACTGCCTCAAAGTAATTTCCACTCTCTCTCTCTCTCACATCGTAATTTTGTCTTGCACCAACAAAGTTTACACAATAACATTCACTAAAACATTTATTGCATGCCAATTATGGCTACTGAATCACTTTATACCATTTCTTGCAAACCACATACATTCTTAACTATTTCTATATTAGCTTCTTTTCTTTCTCATTGAATTTGAATAAACTTTAGAGGAAATGGCAGAAAATTATCCTACTTAAGAAGGCAATAAATATCAAAACAAAATCCCATCAAATTAATCAATAATTAAAGATTTACTTCCTTGATATCAATTAGCACTTCTTATATAGTCTAAGTTCCTTGAACCATATCCTCAATGGCTTGTCCCTTGAGAAAGCAAATGGCTCATACCAATAATATCTTGGTCTTTGTTTGCTTCCTCTCCTTCCACTTGTTTGTTTCCATGTCATTCACCACCAATGCAGCATCTGAACTGATCAACCAAGTCTGCAGCCACACCATAAACTATGACTTCTGTGTTCAAACTCACTTCCGATCCTGGTGCCAACAATGCTGACATGAAAGGCCTTGAACACATCTCCTTGAGGATTGCCACCAGTACCGCCACGGAAAATGATGCTTTCATTGGTAAATCACTAGAAAAGGCAGACCCTGGTGTGAAACAAGTGCTTGAGCATTGTAGAGTAAACTATGAAAAATCAATGTCTGCTTTAAGACGAGCTGCCTTCTTTCTAGATGGCCGAGGTGATTATCATGAAGTTCATGTCAATACTCTTATTTCCCTGGGAAGTATTAATGATTGTGATGATGTGATTAAGCGTGGACCGCCCCCACCGGGTTTGCAGGACAAGAACACAAAAATGTTGCAGTTAACTGATATCTCCAAATCTATAGCCGGTTTACTAGTTGGTTCATGAGGAGGGATGTCTTAATTTGTTCTAATTATCATTTTCTCCTTTGATTATCTGTTCTAGTTTTTATGTGTACAATTCCATAAAGTTCAATGTAGTGGAGAATCCCGCTTTGAAAAACATAATTAATGAGAGAATGTTTTTTGAATAAATAATATACAAATTAAGAAGACTATTTATCATAGGAACTATTGTCAGGTCTAGTGTATAGTTGTAGAAAGTAAGCCGAACATGATTCCATTTCCAATAAAACTTAGGAGAGTGTATTCAATCAAGAATTTAT
>CM034462.1:32427965-32705979 GCA_019925255.1 Litchi chinensis | reverse complement strand
ACGGGCAACCAGCACAAAGGGTTGGATTTCCTGAAGTGGTTGTTCATGGCACCGGTGTATATATTCATTCAGCTTTCGAGAAATTCCATTTTTCTGGCTTATGCTAGCAGTCACTCAGTTAATCTTGAGCTGAGTGCCTTGATGTTTTTGTTCTCTGTCCTTGGATACTTGTTACTGAGTTCAAATTGTTTGCGTCGAGCTAATTTGTGTATATCATAGAGAAAAACAATCCTGTTCTCTTCACAATGTAACTCTTTGATTCTTTTGAATAGATTTTTATTAATTCCTTTCAGGGCTCTATCCGATTAATCTATTTGTTTCAAGTTTTTGTTACTTTCCTGTCTGTGCACTTGTACATGGCCATTTTCATTGCTATGAGGGTGTCACTGTGCTGATCTCAGACAATTTATCTAATGACGAAGATGATACAAACGTAAAAGAACAAATGTTTACTATTGATTCTTTTATTTGAGAGATGTCACTAGATCTATTCAGATTAGTAGGGAATTATCTAGTAATATGAGGATTAATTCTGTGTTATTGATATCTATTAATATTTATGATTTGTACATTACCTGTTCACTTCCTCTTTGAATAACTTTAGGGGTTCTTAATATGGCAATGAATATCTAAACAATATCTAATCAAATCCATGAATGCATTATCATTGATGATATCAACTAGCATTATTTGTTATAAAAGTTTGTAAGTGATGTGAACTTCAAGTGATTCGACATTAGTCCCTGGACTTTGGCTGACACAGGGAAAATAGAAAATAATGAATTTGAGTTATTAACAGTTTCTGAAAGAAATTTCCAAAACAAACTTAATGGAATAAACTGCACTAAAAACGAAAGTCCTTATTAAATGTTACTAGAACCCCATAATACTTTCTATAAAACGTAAAATTAAGAAGAGAGTCAAAACAAGCGGAACAATCGGTTTCCATTGAAGTTACCGAAAATTTCATATCAAATTAAATTTGTCCAGTTGTAACAATTGGTAGTTAGTTGTTATAATGACTGACATTATTAGTCGGTGTAAAGACTAATAATGATCTATTATAATAATTAAAGGTTACAATAATGTTCCATTATAACAATTAAAGAAAAGAGTTGTGACAAAAAAAAAAATAATAATAATAATAATAACATTTTTAACGTAGTTCAGTTTTACCTTATATCCATAAGGTCACGTCTAGATGTTTATACTAATTAATGAAGATTTAAATAATACACACATAATAATTAATAAAGGTTTAAATAGTACACATGCAACCTAACTCACTTAACTAAAAACTCTTTCTTTAAAGTTGATGCAAAGTGTTGTATTTTCTCTACTGATCTAGTATTGTGAACTCTCCTCAATTGATCCCTAACTTCTTGAACCCCTTTCAAAAGCCTTGAGACACACTGACTAACAGTTCTTCCTCTCAAAGAATTTATGTTGCTATATTTGCTTAAAAAATCACACTGTTTATAAGATTAAAAAGACTATAGAGAGATTCACTCTATAACTCACAAAATGCATAGAACTTTTTAGTATATATTTGATGCTCTCATATTACATTTAGATGCTCATTGTTTACATATTGAACTTCATGAAGTCGGTTAGTATTTATAGCACTAACATATACTTAAATCTCTTCAATATAAATTAGATTAAAAATATAAATGTTTTCCTAATTTTTGGCCATAACCAAATCTGGTCATTATATGATTGGATTTATCCAAGAGATCAATTCGAATTTTGGTCAATGAATATTTCTAATAAATGCAAAAAATAAACTTCAAAATCAACAACAAAATATAAAGGATAATTTAAAAAAATATTTCCAATGAATTTTATCCAAAAAAACAGAAAAAAAAAAACCATGAACAAAATCTGCGTTTGCTCAAATACTGTCTTATAATGCCAAATCTTTGCAACTACCATATGATGCCAAACCTTTGGACTAACACAATTAAATTTAAAACAGAAACATATATAAAACATGGGAACTTTACCCCAATGAAAGTTGTAGGGTTCTTTGAGATGAATCTAATCACATATTATAGGATAAAATCTTCCATGTGATTATTTCACGGCTGATGTTATGAGACAAATCAATTAAATAGTGTCATTTCTTTTTCTCATACATTTTCCATTTGTTTTCCTTTTCCTTTATATTTTCCATTCGTTTATTTAACCACATCAATTGTGGACAGTTTTATGAAAGATTTTTACTATATTATAGGCTCATGTTGTAGGCCCAAATCCAAAAGCATTGACCTCTCATTGACTTCCTATAAATGCCTACATTTATTTATTTATTTTTAAAGAAAATGTCCTACATTTATGGATCCACCAAAGATATTGCTAGAAATGAAAACCTTTCTTAATTCGTTTTATCCTGCCTCAAAGTAATTTCCCCTCTCTCTTTCTCATCCTGATTTTCTCTTGCGCCAACAAAGTTTACACCAAAACATTCACTAAAATATTTATTGCATGCCAATTATGGCTACTGAATCACTTTATACCATTTCTTGCAAACCACACACATTCTTCACTATTGCTGTATTAACTTCTTTCCTTTCTCATTGAATTTGAATAAACTTTAGAGGAAATGACAGAAAATTATCCTTCTTAAGAAGGCAATAAATATCAAAACAAATTCCTATCAAATCAATAATTAAAGATTTACTTCCATGATATCAATTAGCACTTCTTATAGAATCTGAGTTCCCTGAACCATATCCTCAATGACCTGTCCCTTGAGAAAGCAAATGGCTCATACCAATAATATCTTGCTCTTTGTTCTCTTCCTCTCCTTTGACTTCTTTTTTTTCCATCTCATTCACCACCAATTGCAGCATCCGAACTGATCAACCAAGTCTGCAGCCACACCATAAACTATGACTTCTGTGTTCAAACTCAGTTCTGATCCTGGTGCCAACAATGCTGACCTGAAAGGCCTTGAACACATCTCCCTGAGGATTGCCACCAGTACCGCCACGGAAAATGATGAAAGCATTGGTAAATCACTAGAAAAGGCAGCCCATGGTGTGAAACAAGTGCTTGAGCATTGTAGAGTAAACCATGAAAAATCAATGTCTTCTTTAAGACAAGCCGCCTCCTTTCTAGATGGCCAAGGTGATTATCATGAAGTTGATGTCAATACTCATATCGCCCTGGGAAGTAATAGCGATTTTGACGATGTGATTAAACATGGACCGCCCGCACCATGTTTACTGGACAAGAACACAAAAATGTTGCAGTTAACTGATATCTCTATATCTATTGCTGGTTTACTAGTTGGTTCACGAGGGGGATCTCTTTGTTCTAGTTATCATTCTGTTTTAGTTTTTTATATGTACAATTCCATAAAGTTCTATCTAGCGGAGAATCCTGCTTTGAAAAACATAATTAATGAGAGAATGTGTTTTGAATAAATAACATACAACTTAAGAAGACTATTTGTTAAATGAAGCGTATAGTTGTAGAAGGTAAACCCAACATGATTCCATTTCCAATAAAACTCAAAAGGGTGTATCAATCAAGAATTTTTTGGAGTTTTTAAATAATAGATTTAAGTAGAATTCATGGACCCTATAGATTGTATATAGATTTTATTGAAAATTTTATTTCATGTTTGACTATTTTATCCTTCAATAACAACACTTGGATAATCTTCAGTAACTATTTTTACATCTAATTTAAGGGTTATTAATGATGGATAACTTTATCCAACCAATAAGCTAACCAAATCATTTTATTCTTTTATGAAATTTAATGAAATCGGTGTGGATAAGTAAAGATTTGCGGTAAACTTTTTTATTTACAAATTTTATTTTCGAATTCATTAAAATCCATTGATTTTTATCACTTATAGAAAATCTATGAAGTCTAACTTTTTAAATACATTTAAATTTATTTAGACTTTTTCTGTCTGAATTGAATACACCTGAATTTATATAGATTTCAATATAATCCAAACAAATCTGAATTGAATACACTTAGATTTATTTTGATTTTAATAGATTTCCATACAAATTTAGATTGAATACATCTAAATTTATCTAGATTTCAGTAGATTCCATGCAAATCGAAATTAAATACATTTAAATTTTGATGAACTTTTCATAAATCTTAATTCAATATACCTGAATTTTAATGACATTTTAAAATATTTTAAATTCCAATGAAATCTTAAATTAGATACACTCTTTTATTCTCTTTCATTTTCGTTCGCAATTTGATAAACACGCCTTTATTAGAAATAACCTAAATTTGCACTTCTTAATATGTCAACGAATCCCTAAACAAAATCTTATCAAATCCATGAAAAATTTTCATGATATCAACTAGCATTTCTTATATAATCTGAATTCTCTTAAACCAAACCCTCCATGACTTTTCCCTCAAGAAAGCAAATGGCTCCTCCCAATACATTCTTTCTCTTTGTGCTCTTCCTTTTCTTTCACTTCTGTTTTTTCATGTCATTCACCGCAAATGCTGCCCCCAAACTGGTCGAAGAAGTCTGCCACCTCGCCAAAAACTATGACTTCTGTATTAAGACTCTCACTGACCCCGGTGCCAACAACATTTCTACTCTTCAAGGCTTGGCTCACCTCTCCCTGGTGTTGACCAGACGTGCCATCGATGAGAACAATCATTTCATTTATCAATCACTGCAAACTGTGAGAAACCCAGGCGTGAAACGAGTGCTTGAGCATTGTAAAATAAACTATGGACAATCAACAGATGTTATTGGACTTGCTTTCCAGAGTCTGGATAAGGGTAAATATTATGAACTAGATGGCTATGCTTTTACTTCCTATGCAAACTCTATCGATTGTGATCGTGCGATTAAACAAGGACCACCCCCGCCAGGTTTACAGGACAGAAACAATAAACTGTTGCAGTTAACTGATATCTTCGTGGTTATTGCTAATTACCTATTAAGATAGTTCATGAGGAGGGCATCTCTTGGTTGTAATAATTATGTTCTCCTTTGATTGTCTGTTCTGTATTTTTTTTTTTTTTGAGAACTCAATAAAGTTCAATGAATGTGGCAGATAATCATGCTTTGAAAAACATATAAATGACTTATGGGCAAAACCTAATAGAAATCATTAATGATGTTTTTATAACTTTTATTAATGACTTTTTTTTAACAAAATTATTCTTTTAACAATATTAGGAAATGAATGGCCTAACCTCTGCTTTCACCCAAGAAATCTAGTTTCCTTTCATATTATTGCCTGTCTAATAAAACTTAGGGCTTATTTTGAAAAACCCGCCAACTTTTGCCCATAATAAGAAAATAGTAACTAGTAATTTTATACACCACCGTTAGTGTTTCAGTTAAAGAGTTAACTTTAAACACTAAATAACTTTTTTTGCCCTTAGTTAAAACTTAATTAAAGTAAAATTAAAAAATTGAAATAAATTTGATTAAAATAAAATTACAAAGTCAAAATCAAAAAACAAAATTAATAAAAGAAGATTCCCACTGTGGACAGTGGGAGATAGATCAAAATTAATTTAATAATCATAAAAAATAAATAAGAATTAAAATAATGATTTTTTTTTTTTTTATAAAAAAGATCTCTACAGTCCATCACATGATGGATGACCGAGATTAATTTAAAAATAAAATCTAATATTTATATTTATTTAAAAATTAATTTTTAAAATTTTTTTTAAAATAAAGACAATAGATTTTTACTGTCTATCTTATGAAGATCAAAGAATCAAAGAAAAATTTGAAAAAAAAATTGTTGCAAAATAGAGATTTTCTTTTTATTATTTTTTTTAAAAAAAATTCCAATTGAAGATTTAAGTTATGAAGAAAGGGTCCACTGTCATCTTATTTTTGTTAGACTTTTGATAATTTAATGACACATAAGTATACTTTTGATAATTTAATGACACATAAGTATGAAGTATAATGGATAATCAAGATTGTTCCATTTTTTCACTTTCATATAGTCAAATTTATGCTTCTCACATATAAAAAGCTTAGTATAAATAAAAAATTAACATAGAATCTTTGCTTGATAAATAATTGCTTTAAGGGAATATTTTTATTAATATTAATCTAAGATAATAAAGCGGTTTGAAAATTTTATTTAAAAGAAAAACCAATTTCATACAGTCAAATTTATGCTTCTCTCATGTAAAAAGCTTAGTATAAATAAAAAAATTAACTTAGAATCTTTGCTTGATAAATAGTTGCTTTAAGGAATATTTTTATTAATATTAATCAAAGATAATAAAGTGGTTTGAAAAATATGTTTAAATCAATAAGAAAACCAATTTGAATTTTTGAAAAGCCTAAAAGGAGCTTCTTAAATAAATCAAATATTACAAAAATAAAAATCTCTTCTAGATGTCACAAAAAATTTGAATTAAGGAGAATTTAAAAGAAGCATTTTTATATTTTGCATCATCTATAATAATTCTATTTTAAGTTTGTGAGTAACACCCATATTAATATGTTTTTAATATTTTATAACTCATTACTTAATAATATTTTTAAAAATTTTGGCACGCTTTATATTAGAATTTGAAACTTGTGGAGTTATAACTTTTATTAACAAAGTGTTTATTACCTAAATCATTCTTTTACCAATAATGGGAAATGAACCTAAATCCACCTCCGACCCAAGAAATCTAGTTTTCTTTCATGATTCTCTTTCCAATAAACTTAGAAGGGTGTATTCAATTAAGACTTTATTGGAGCTTTTAAATAATAAATTTTAGTTTTTTTTTTTTTTTTTTTTTTTTTTAAATAAAATCTAATGAACTCCTCATGAATAAGTTACAATTTGTGATAGATTTACAAATTATATTTTAAAATTCACTAAAATCCATTGAATTCCACCTAAATTAATTTGAAATATTTCGGTATGAATTAAATACACATGAATTTATATGGATTTCAATAAAATCTAAACAAATATGAATTAAATACATCTATATTTATATAGATTTTAATATATTCTATACAAATCTAGATAGTATGGAATCAAATACACTTAGATTTTATAGAAAATCTACAAAGTTAATAATTTTTTTAATACACCTAAATTTGTTTGAACTTTTTCAGTTTGAATTGAATGCACCTTAACTTATATGGATTTCAGTTGAATCTTAACAAATATAAATTAAATACATTTAAATTTAGATTAAATATATATAAATTTTGATAGACTCAAAAATGTCCACCCCTATGAATAACGACAATTTATCCTTCTTAATATTGCAATGAATAACTAAATCCTATCAAATCCATGAATTTATTTCCGTGATCTAAACCAGCACTTCTTACATGATATTTATATTCCCGGAACCAAATCCTCAATGACTTCTCTCAAGAAAACAATGGCTCCTCCTTATAACATCCTGCTCTTTGTGCTCTTCGTTTTCTTTCACTTCTCTTTATTCATGTCATTCACCACAAATGCTGCCTCCAAACTGATCAACGAAGTCTGCACAGCCACACCCAAAACCATGACTTCTGTGTTCAGACTCTCACTTCCGAGGGTGGCAACAGCATTTCTACCCTGAAAAGCCTGGATACTCACTCCATGCTTTTTACCTGGCTTACCGCCTACGAAAACCAAATTTTCATTTTTGATTCACTGGCAACTGTGACAGACCCAGGAGTGAAACAAGTGCTTAAGCATTGTCAAGAAAACTATGCAGGATCAATGTCTGCTATTGAACAAGCTTTCAACAATCTGGCTGCAGGTCAATTTCATGAACTAAATGTCAATATTCATATTTCCCTCGAAAAATCTAAACATTGTGATCGTGTTACTAAACGAGGACCGCCGCCACCAGGTTTACAGGACAGGAACCAAAAAATGTTGCAGTTGACTGACATTTCCATAGCTATTGCCGGTTTACTAGATATATAGTTCATGAGAAGGGTTATCTCTTGTATGTAATAATTATATTCTCCTTTGATTGTCTGTTCTGATTTTATTTTTAATTTTTAGAACTCAATAAAGTTCAATGAATGTAGCAGATAATCATGTTTTGAAAAATATATAAGAGAATCGAGTTTGATTTTATTTTTATTTTATATGGTGAGAGAGCGGAGATTAAATTTAGAGAAAATTACTCATATCTTATATTTTACAATAAGGGTATAGAGATTTATACCAGTGACCTTTTAGAATTAAGAGAAATAGTCAACTGCTCCTATTAAAAGATAATATGCAAGAGAATCAAAATTGCATAGATAATTATAGAAGTTAACAAAATGTAGTAAATGACATTGGGCAAATACTGATTGAAATCATTGACAAAGTTTTTATAACTTTTTTTAATGACATTTATATCAAAATCATTCTTTTAACAATATTGGGAAATAGGATTGGGCATGTAGGTTTTAGATTTGGTTTCCTAAAAGACGATATTGTTATTATTATAATTAAATTCGAATACTCTAACTTCAAATTTGATTCAGGAACTTGATTTGTTTTGATAAAAGATAATAAAAAATGAGAGCTTTTTGTTGTGTTTTTGAAAGTTTTAAATGATGAAAATGAAGGTCTAGATTTTAAGAGTTTTGTGTGTTTTTGTTTTTTTTTTTTTTTTTTGTCTTTTTTTGGGATGGGGGTAGGTTAAAGCTTAGCTTAAATGAAAATGGAAATTTTTAGTTTTATTTGATGACTTTACATATAGAGTTTTGCTTAAATACAAAAATTTTGAGTAAAAATAAGAGAGAATATAAGATCAAGAAGCCATAAACATAACAGAAAACAAAACAAAAACAAAACTTCACAACCTTTTTCATTTTGAAAAATGAAAAAGTTTTTGAAAATACATCCAAACAAAACCTCTCTAAAATGGTTTTTATTTTTATTTTTAATTTTAATTTTTTTTGGGTTTTGAAATTGAAATACAAGAATTTTGAGTGAAAATTAATGGTATATTTATTTGATTAAAATTCATTCCGTAACAGGAGCGAAAGTTTAGGTTTCATTTCAATTTGGGGTTGTGGAATGAGAATTCCATTCCCCTCATGTCATTTGTGAATCCTATTCTCATTATTAAATTCAATATAAAAAGTCTTTTATATCATTATTTTTTTTTAAAAAAAAACCTATTTTGATAATTATGTCTTTGCTGTTGAATTAATTTATTGTACTTGATTCTTTTTATGTTTATAAATATGATTTCTTCCCCTCTCCCCCCACCCAAAAAAAAAAAATGTGCTAGAGCAAAGTATTATATCTTATTCCAATGATCTGAATATAGCATTCAAATTTTGTGATGAATTGAAGAATGTTATATATTGATTATAGTTGTTACTACCACTACCATGGTTGCTAGGTTATTATATTCACAAAAGCAAAGCAAATTTAGATAATATTTTATATAAACAAAATCATAATTTGATATACAATATAAATACATAATATGTTGTTTCAAAAAAATAAAAAATGAATACACAGTATGCTTACAATAATATTGTTAAGAAAACTAATTTTTTTAGCCTATCATGACGAATTGCATGAAAAAATTATGATGCTATATATTAAATAATATTTTGCATATTGTAATTAATTAAGTGTGTACTAAATTTTCCTAATTTTTTTATGAAAAATATAATGGTACGATAATTGGAGTGAATTTAGGAAGAAAATCATAGTAGGGATGGAGATAATGACAATAGCGATGGTGATGACGATGAAGCTCCAGAGATCTCCAAATGGGAATCCATTATTTGGCTTTCAATAATGACAGATTGGATCTCCATCCTGTTAGAATATCTAGTTGGTGCCATAGAGGTATTCTTTGCTTTGCACTTTTCATGGTTTTGAAATTGATCTTTTAAGGTCATACCTATTATCCTTTTCTTTCCCACCACATATTATTGTGTTTGTTTCCTTCATTACCATTTACCTTTCCATTGGTGTTTTCTTTTTCTTTTATATTTTCCATTAGTCGATTTAATCATATTAATTATTATATTTTCCATTAGTCGATTTAACCATATTAATTGTTAGACAGTCTCATGAAAGATATATTTTAGGCTCATGTCGTAGGCCCAAATCAGAAAGCATTGACCCTTCATTGACTTCCTATAAATGCCTACATTTATTTATTTATTTTTAAAGAAAATGTCCTACATTTATGGATCCACACCAAGATATTGCTAGAAATGAAAACCTTTTTTAATTTTTTTTATCCTGCCTCAAAGGAATTCCCCCCCTCTCTCTCTCATCCTGATTTTGTCCTGCACCAACAAAGTTTACACAATAACATTCATTAAAATATTTATTGCATGCCAATCATGGCTACTGAATCACTTTATACCATTTCTTGCAAACCACACACATTCATAACTATTGCTATATTAACTTGTTTCCTTTCTCATTGAATTTGAATAAACTTTAGAGGAAATGACAGAAAATTATCCTTCTTAAGAAGGCAATAAATATCAAAACAAATTCCTATCAAATCAATAATTAAAGATTTACTTCCATGATATCAATTAGTACTTTTTATAGAGTTTGAGTTCCCTGAACCATATCCTCAATGACCTGTCCCTTGAGAAAACAAGTGGCTCATACCAATAATATCTTGCTCTTTGTTCTCTTCCTCTCCTTTGACTTCCTTTTTTCCATGTCATTCACCACCAATTGCAGCATCCGAACTGATCAACCAAGTCTGCAGCCACACCATAAACTATGACTTCTGTGTTCAAACTCACTTCCGATCCTGGTGCCAACAATGCTGACCTGAAAGGACTTGAACACATCTCCCTGAGGATTGCCACCAGTACCGCCACGGAAAATGATGCTTTCATTGGTAAATCACTAGAAAAGGCAGACCCTGGTGTGAAAACAAGTGCTTAAGCATTGTAGAGTAAACCATGAAAAATCAATCTCTGCTTTAAGACGAGCTGCCTCCTTTCTAGATGGCTGAGGTGATTATCATGAAGTTGATGTCAATACTCATATCGCCCTGGGAAGTATTAATGATTTTGACGATGTGATTAAACATGGACCGCCCCCACCAGGTTTACTGGTCAAGAACACAAAAATGTTGCAGTTACTGATATCTCTATATCTATTGCTGGTTTACTAGTTGGTTCACGAGGATGGATCTCTTTGTTCTAGTTATCATTCTGTTCTAGTTTTTTACGTGTACAATTCCATAAAGTTCTATGTAGCGGAGAATCCTGCTTTGAAAAACATAATTAATGAGAGAATGTGTTTTGAATAAATAACATACAACTTAAGAAGACTATTTATTATATGAAGTGTATAGTTGTAGAAAGTAAACACAACATGATTCATTTCCAATAAAACTCAAAAGGGTGTATCAATCAAGAATTTATTGGAGTTTTTAAATAATAGGTTTAAGTAGAATTCATGGACTCTATAGATTGTATATATAGTTTATTGAAAATTTTATTTTATGTTTGACTACTTTATAGATTGGTTAAGGTTATCTCTCAATAATGATCCTTGGATATTTTTCAGTAACTACCTTTACAACTAATTCAAGGGTTGTTAATGATGGATAACTTTACTCAATCAGTAAGCTAACAAAACCTTTTTAATTTTTATGAAATCTTTTTGGGTAGGACAAGATTTGTGGTAAACTTTTTATTTACAAATTTTATTTTCGAATTCATCAAAATCCATTAAATTCCATCACTTATAGAAAATCTATGAAGTCTAACTTTTTGAATACATTTAAATATGTTTGGACTTTTTCTATCTAAATTAAATACACCTGAACTTGTATGGATTTTAATATAAGGCCTAAATTTATTTATATTTTAATAGATTTTCATACAAAACTAGATTGAATACATCTAAATTTATTTGGATTTCAACAGATTCCATACAAATTTAGATTGAATACATCTAAATTTTAGTGGATTCTTCAGAAATCTTAGTTCAATATATTTGAATTTTAATGATATTTTAAAATACTTTAAATTCTAATGAAATCTTAAATTAAATACACTCCTATATTCTCTTTCATTTCATTCGTAATTTGATAAAGGCGCGTTTATTAGAAATAACCTAAATTTACACTTCTTATTATGTCAATGAATCCCTAAACAAAATCTTATCAAATCCATGAAAAATTTTCATGATATCAACTAGCATTTCTTATATAATCTGAATTCTCTTAAACCAAACCCTCCATGACTTTTCCCTCAAGAAATCAAATGGCTCCTCCCAATACATTCTTTCTCTTTGTGCTCTTCCTTTTCATTCACTTCTGTTTTTTCATGTCATTCACCGCAAATGCTGCCCCCAAACTGGTCGAAGAAGTCTGCCACCGCGCCAGAAACTATGACTTCTGTGTTAAGACTCTCACTTACCCCCGTGCCAACAACATTTCTACTCTTACAGGCTTGGCTTACCTCTCCCTGGTGTTGACCAGACGTGCCATCGATGAGAACAATCATTTCATTTATCAATCACTGCAAACTGTGAGAAACCCAGGCGTGAAACGAGTGCTTGAGCATTGTAAAATAAACTATCGAGCATCAGTAGATGCTACTAGACTTGCTTTCCACAGTCTGAGTACGGGTAAATATTATCAACTAGATGGCTATGTTTTTACTTCCTATCAAAACTCTATTGATTGTGATCGTGCGATTAAACAAGGACCACCCCCACCAGGTTTACAGGACAGGAATAATAGACTCTTGCAGTTAACTGATATCTCCGTGCTTATTGCTGATTACCTATTTAAATAATTCATGAGGAGGGCATCTCCTGGTTGTAATAATTATGTTCTCCTTTGATTGTCTGTTCTTTTTTAAGAACTCAAAAAAGTTCAATGGATGTGGCGGATAATCATGTTTTGAAAAACATATAAATGACTTATGGGCAAAACCTAATAGAAATCATTAATGATGTTTATATAACTTTTATTAATGACCTTTTTAACAAAATCATTCTTTTACCAATATTGGGAAATGAACGGCCTAATCTCCGCTTTCACCCAAGAAATCTAGTTTCCTTTCATATTATTACCTGTCTGATAAAACTTAGGGCTTATTTTGAAAAACCCACCAACTTTTGCCCACAATAAGAGAATAGTAACTAGAAATTTTATACACCACCGTTGGTGTTTCCATTAAAGAGTTAACTTCGAACACTAAATAATTTTTTTACCCCTAGTTAAAACTTAATTAAAGTATAATTAAAAAGTTGAAATAAATTTAATTAAAATAAAATTAAAAAGTCAAAATCAAAAAGAAAAATTAATAAAAGAAGATTTCCACCGTGGACGGTGCGAGATCGATCAAAATTAATTTAATAATCATAAAAAATAAATAAGAATTAAAATAATAATTTTTTAAATAATCTCCACTGTCCATCACATGATGGATGGTGGAGATTAATTTAAAAATAAAATTTAATATTTATATTTATTTAAAAATTTATTTTTTAATTTTTTAAAAATAAAGACGTTAGATCTCTACTGTCCATTTTATGGAGATCAAAGAATTAAAGAAATATTTGAAAAAAAAAATTGTTACAAAATAGAGAAATTAAAAAAAAAAAAATCCAATTGAAGATCTAAATTATGAAGAAAGGGTTCTTTGTTGTCTTATTTTTGTTAGGCTTCTGATAATCTAGTGACACAAAAGTATGAAATATAGTGGATAACCAAGATTGTTCCATTTTTTCGCTTTCATATAGTCAAATTTATGCTTCTCATATATCAAAAGCTTAGAATAAATAAACAATTAACATAGAATCTTTACTTGATAAATAAGTGCTTTAAAGGAATATTTTTATTGATATTAATCAAAGATAATAAAGTGGTTTGAAAAGTATGTTTAAATCAATAAGAAAGCCAATTCCAAGTATGATTGAATTTCTAGTAGATTGAAGTAAGAAAAATTTTAAATTTCACTAAAAAGGATAAATTTGAATTTTTGAAAAATCTAAAAGGAGCTTCCTAATTGAATCAGATATTACAAAAATAAAAATCTTTTCTAGATGTCATGAAAAATTTGAATTACGGAGAATTTAAAAGAAGCATTTTTATATTTTGTATCATCTATAATAATTTCTATCTTAAGTTTGTGAGTAACACCCATATTAATATGTTTTTAATATTTTGTAACTCATCACTTAATAATCTTTTTAAAAATTTTGGCACACTTTATATTAGAATTTGAAACTTGTGGGGTTATAACTTTTATTAACAAAGTTTTTATTACCTAAATCATTCTTTTACCAACATTCGGAAATGAACCTAAATCCACCTCCGACCCAAGAAATCTAGTTTTCTTTCATGATTCTCTTTCCAATAAAACTTAGAAGGGTGTATTCAATTAAGAATTTATTGGAGTTTTTAAATAATAAATTTTAGTTTTTTTTTTTAATAAAATCTAATGAACTCCTCATGAATAAGTTACAATTTGTGATAGATTTACAAATTATATTTTAAAATTCACTAAAATCCATTGAATTCCACCAAAATTTATTTGAACTTTTTCGGTCTAAATTAAATACACTTGAATTTATATGGATTTCAATAGAATCCAAATAAATATGAATTGAATGCACCTATATTTATATGGATTTCAATCTATTTCATACAAATCTAGATACTATAAAATTGAATACACTTAGATTTTATAGAAAATCTACAAAGTCTGTAACTTTTTCAATACACCTAAATTTATTTGAACTTTTTTAGTTTGAATTAAGTGCACCTTAACTGATATGAATTTCAATTGAATCTAAACGAATATAAATTAAATACATCTAGATTTATATAAATTTCAATCTATTTCATACAAATTTAGATTGAATGTACATAAATTTTGATAGACTTGAAAATGTCTACCCCTATAAATAACAGCAATTTATCCTTCTTAAAATTGCAATGAATATCTAAATCCTATCAAATCCATGAATTTATTTCCATGATCCAAACCAGCACTTCTTACATAATATTTATATTCCCCGAACCAAATCCTCAATGACTTCTCTCAAGAAAACAATGGCTCCTCCTTATAACATCCTGCTCTTTGTGCTCTTCGTTTTCTTTCACTTCTCTTTATTCATGTCATTCACCACAAATGCTGCCTCCAAACTGATCAACGAAGTCTGCAGCCACACCCAAAACCCTGATTTCTGTGTTCAGACTCTCACTTCCGAGGGTGGCAACAACATTTCTACCCTGAGAAGCCTGGATACTCACTCCATGCTTTTCACCTGGCTTACCGCCTACGAAAACCAAATTTTCATTTTTGATTCACTGGCAACTGTGACAGACCCAGGAGTGAAACAAGTGCTTAAGCATTGTCAAGTAAACTATGCAGGATCGATGTCTGCTATTGAACAAGCTTTCAACAATCTGGGTGCAGGTAAATTCCATGAACTAAATGTCAATATTCATATTTCCCTTGAAAAATCTAAAGATTGTGATCGTGTTACTAGACGAGGACCACCACCACCAGGTTTACAGGACAGGAACCAAAAAATGTTGCAGTTGACTGATATTTCCATAGCTATTGCTGTTTTACTAGATATATAGTTCATGAGAAGGGTTATCTCTTGGTTGTAATAATTATATTCTCCTTTGATCGTCTGTTCTGATTTTATTTTTAATTTTTAAAACTCAATAAAGTTCAACGAATGTAGCAGATAATCATATAAATATTTTTTGAAATAGCAGATAATCATATTTTGAAAAACATATAAGAGAATTGAGTTTGATTTTATTTTTATTTTATATGGTGAGGGAGAGGGATTCATAGAAAATTATTCATATCTTGTGTTTTACAATAAGGGTGCAGAGATTTATACCATTGACCTCATAGAATAAAGGGAAACGGTTAATCGCTCCCATTAAAGGGTAATGTGCAAGAGAATCAAAATTGGATAGATAATTATAGAAGTTAACAAAATGTAGTAAATGACATTGGGCAAATACTAATTTAAATCATTGACAAAGTTTTTATAACTTTTTTTAATGACATTTATATCAAAATCATTCTTTTAACAATATCGGGAAATAGGAGCGGGCATGTAGGTTTTCGATTCGGTTTCCTAAAAGATGATATTGTTATTATTATAATTAAATTTGAATACTCTAACTTCAAAATTGAATCAGGAACTTGGTTTGTTTTGATAAAATGTAATCAAAGATGAAAAGTTTTTATTGTGTTTTTGAAAGTTTTAAATGATGAAAATGAAGGTCTAGATTTTAAGAGTTTTTGTGTGTTTTTGTTTTGTTTTTTTTTTTTATTTTTCCGGGGGGGCGGTGGCAGGGTAGGTTAAAGGTTGGTTTAAATAAAAACAGAAATTTTTAGTTTCGTTTGATAGTTTTATATATAGAGTTTTGATGAAATACAAGAATTTTGAATGAAAATAAGAGAAAAGATCAATAAGTCATGAACATAAAACATAGCATCAAAATAAGCTTAAAAAAAAAAAAATCTAGGATTCAAAGAATCTTCAAAAAAAAAAAAAAACAACCCCCCCCCCCCCCCCCCCCCCCCCCAAAAAAAAAAAAAAAAAAGATAAAACAAAAAGCAAAACAAAACAAAACTTCACAACCTTTTTCATTTTTTAAAAATGAAAAAGTGTTTTTGAAAATGCATGCAAACAAAACTTCTCTAAAATGGTTTTTATTTTTTATTTTTATTTTTGGGTTTTGAAAATGAAATATAAGAATTTTGAGTGAAAATTAATAGTTTATTTATTTCATGGATTAAAGAATGTGAATAAAGAATGAGATTGATAGATGATATTAGCTTACTTAAAATTCATTTCGTAATGGAATGAAAGTGTGAGTTTCATATCAATTTAGGGTTGTAGAATGAGAATTTCATTCCCCTCACCTCACTTGGAAACCTATTCTTATTCTCAAATTCAATATAAGAAATCTCTTATACCCTTCTTTAAAAAAAAACAAAAACAAAAACTATATTGATAATTATGTCTTTGCTGTTCAATTAATTTATTGTACTGGATTGTTTTTATATTTATAAATATCAATATTTACATATGCTAAAAGCTTTCCAAAAAAAAAAAAAAGTGCTAGTGCAAAGTATTATATTTTATTCCAATAATCTGTAGGTAGCACTCAAATTTTGTGATGCATTGAAGAATGTTGTATATTGATAATAATTGTTACTACTACTGCTATGGTTGCTAGGTTATTAAATTTACAAAAGCAAAGCAAATTTAGGTAATATTTTATATATATAAAAAAAATCATGACTTGATATATAATATAAATACATAATATATTCCTTTAAAAAAATAAAAAATTAATGCACAGTATGCTTACAATAATATTATTAATAAAGTTCATTTTTTTTGGCCTATCATGACGAATTACATGACAAAATTATGACACTATATATTAAATAATATTTTGTATATTGTAATTAATTGTGTACTAAAATTTCCTAGTTTTTTTATGAAAAATATAATGGTATGATAATTTGAGTGAATTTAGGAAGAGAATCATAGTGAGGATGGAGATAATGACAACAACGATGGTGATGACGATTAAGCTCCAGAGATCTCCAAATGGGAATCCATTATTTGGCTTTCAATAATGACAGCTTGGATCTCCATCCTGTTAGAATATCTAGTTGGTGCCATAGTGGCATTCTATGCTTTGCACTTTTCATGGTTTTGAAATTGATCTTCTAAGGTCATACCTATCATCCTTTTCTTTCCCACCACATATCATTGTGTTTGTTTCCTTCATTACCATTTACCTTTTTCATTAGTGATTTAACCATATCAATTATGAGACGGTTCAATGAAAGATTTTTAATAGGCTCATGTCGTAGGCCGAAATCTAAAAGCATTGACCTCATTGACTTCCAATAAATGCCTACATTTATTTATTTATTTTTAAAGAAAATGTCCTACATTTATGGATCCACCAAGATATTGCTGAAAATAAAAAGCTTTCTTAATTTGTTTTATACTGCCTCAAAGTAATTTCCACTCTCTCTCTCTCTCTCACATCCTAATTTTGTCTTGCACCAACAAAGTTTACACAATAACATTCACTAAAACATTTATTGCATGCCAATTATGGCTACTGAATCACTTTATACCATTTCTTGCAAACCACATACATTCTTAACTATTTCTATATTAACTTCTTTTCTTTCTCATTGAATTTGAATAAACTTTAGAGGAAATGGCAGAAAATTATCCTACTTAAGAAGGCAATAAATATCAAAACAAAATCCCATCAAATCAATAATTAAAGATTTACTTCCTTGATATCAATTAGCACTTCTTATATAGTCTAAGTTCCTTGAACCATATCCTCAATGGCTTGTCCCTTGAGAAAGCAAATGGCTCATACCAATAATATCTTGGTCTTTGTTTGCTTCCTCTCCTTCCACTTGTCTTTTTCCATGTCATTCACCACCAATGCAGCATCTGAACTGATCAACCAAGTCTGCAGCCACACCATAAACTATGACTTCTGTGTTCAAACTCACTTCCGATCCTGGTGCCAACAATGCTGACATGAAAGGCCTTGAACACATCTCCTTGAGGATTGCCACCAGTACCGCCACGGAAAATGATGCTTTCATTGGTAAATCACTAGAAAAGGCAGACCCTGGTGTGAAACAAGTGCTTGAGCATTGTAGAGTAAACTATGAAAAATCAATGTCTGCTTTAAGACGAGCTGCCTCCTTTCTAGATGGCCGAGGTGATTATCATGAAGTTCATGTCAATACTCTTATTTCCCTGGGAAGTATTAATGATTGTGATGATGTGATTAAGCGTGGACCGCCCCCACCGGGTTTGCAGGACAAGAACACAAAAATGTTGCAGTTAACTGATATCTCCAAATCTATAGCCGGTTTACTAGTTGGTTCATGAGGAGGGATGTCTTAATTTGTTCTAATTATCATTTTCTCCTTTGATTATCTGTCCTAGTTTTTATGTGTACAATTCCATAAAGTTCAATGTAGTGGAGAATCCCGCTTTGAAAAACATAATTAATGAGAGAATGTTTTTTGAATAAATAATATACAAATTAAGAAGACTATTTATCATAGGAACTATTGTCAGGTCTAGTGTATAGTTGTAGAAAGTAAGCCGAACATGATTCCATTTCCAATAAAACTTAGGAGGGTGTATTCAATCAAGAATTTATGACTCAAATTCACTCTTATCCAAAAAAAAAAAAAAAAAAAAAAATCGTTTTTATCCATTTATTTATGAAAAAATTTGTTCTCAAACAAACTATTTTATTCTATACCTAAGTTTGCCAAACTACACTCAAATTAAAATTTAAAAATACAGAATTACAACCCAATACTGGGTTTTATGGAGTCACAAAACTCGATACCAGGTTTTGTGGCCCCATAAAACCAGGTAAATCTGGTTATCGTTTTTATTAATGCATCTTATCAAAAATCTCTATTTTTAAGTCAAATCCAACTAAATCTTACCATAAACATCAATACTCAATATCCATAACACAAAAACACTTGAAAAATCACAAAAAATTTTAAAAAATTCTAACAAAACTCAAACAATCAACAAAGAAAATCAAAGATCTCATACTATGAGCAATAAAGGAGGAGAACAAGATAGATAGGGGTAATTTGGATAAAGTGAGTACATGGTGTAATTAATTTGCTTGAAAGGTTGAAAACGAATATTTTTAAAAATATGGTTAAAAACGAATTTTGACATTCTTGTATTGATATTTATATATATATTTATTGTATTTTTTACAAAATTTATTGGAGTTTTTAAATAATAGATTTAACTAGAATTCATGGATTCTATAAATTGTATATATTTTATTGAAATTTTTATTTTTTTTAATGAAGTCTAATAAAATCTTTGTGGATAGAGCAAGATTTGTGATCAATTTTTTTATTTACAAATTTTATTTTCGAATTCATCAAAATCCATTAAATTTCATCATTTATAGAAAATCTATAAAATTTGACCTTTTGAATATACTTAAATTTGTTCAGACTTTTTTGGTTTGAATTGAATACACCCGAACTTGTATGAATTTCAATATAATTCAAACAAATTTGAATTAAATACACCTAGATTTATTTAGATTTTGTTATGTGCATTTTCTGGATTCATCAAATGGGCTGGTAAAAGCCTGATAAAAGCCATTCGTGATGGATTTTTTTATTTACAAATTTTATTTTCGAATTCATCAAAATCCATTAAATTTCATCATTTATAGAAAATCTATAAAATTTGACCTTTTGAATATACTTAAATTTGTTTAGACTTTTTTGGTTTGAATTGAATATACCCGAACTTGTATGAATTTCAATATAATTCAAGAAATTCATACAAATTTGAATTAAATACATTTAGATTTATTTAGATTTTGTTATGTGCATTTTCTGGACTCACCAAATGGACTGGTAAAAGCCTGATAAAAGTCTAACAAGTCAGCTCAATGCAAAGACCCAATAGACAAGACCCAATTATCAGATCACCCAAGCAAGCTCTACAGCTTGCATAAGCCAGCTCGTTTCATAGCCAGACTGTAGATCGTTATGCAGTTCGCTTTAAACGTAGCTCGAGGTCGCTCGAAGCAGTAAACAGCTCGTCTAGTGGTCAATTAATACAAAATCTTTCAGAATAGGCAGTTACCCGATTTGATCGTGATTCTCTCACCAGAAACGAAAGTTAGTTCAATTTCAAATTCAGTTAACATAATCTCAAGATATACAGAGCAGTTTCCTGATTCTGCTCCAATCGATTAGGAATTACATTTATTATGAAATTCTTTACCTGTTTTAATTCTTCCAAAACTGTAACATCTCTTCATTTATAAATAGGGGTTAAAATCATTGTAACAGACATACATAAACAATAATATACTGTCACTCTACCGAATTATTGAGAGACAGTTGTGGACGTAGGCGTACTCGCTAAACCATGTAAAATCTCTGTATTGTTTCTGTTCTTGACCATCTTTCTTTTGTTTTATTCTTAGTTTTTGTGCCGTTTCACTTTGATTGCAGGTATTAGGCATTGAATTCTCATCAATCAGAAAATCACATCTACAGATTTTAATAAATTTCATGCAAATCTAAATTGAATACACTTGGATTTCAATAGTTTCCATACAAATTTATATTGAATATATCTAAATTTTGAAGAACTCTTCAGAAATCTTAATTCAATATACCTGAACTTTAATGACAATTTAAAGTGCTTCAATAGAATTAAATATACCTAGATTTATTTAGATTTTAATAAATTTCATACAAATCTAGATTGAATACACCTAAATTTATTTGAATTTCAATAGTTTCTATACAAATCTAGATTGAATATATCTAAATTTTGAAGAACTCTTCAGAAATCTTAATTCAATGTACCTAAACTTTAATGATAATTTAAAGTACTTCAAATTCCAATAAAATCTTAAATTAAATACATTCTCATATTCTTTTTCATTTTCATTCGCAATTGATAAATGCGCCTTTATAAGAAATAATTTAAATTTACATTTCTTATTATGGCAATGAATCCGTAAACAAAATCTTATCAAATCCATGATGAATTTTCATGATATGATCAACTAGCACTTCTTATATAATCTGAATTCTCTTAGCCAAACCCTTCATGACTTTTCCCTCAAGAAACAAATGGCTTCTCCCAATACCTTATTGCTCTTTGTGCTCTTCCTTTTCTTTCACTTCTATTCTTTCATGTCATTCACAGCAAATGCTGCCCCAAAACTAGTCGAGGAAGTCTGCCACCGCACCCAAAACTATGACTTCTGTGTTAAGATTCTCACTTCCCACCCCGGTGCCAACAACATTTCTACTCCTACAGGCTTGGCTCGCCTCTCCCTGGTTTTAACCAGCCGTGCCGTCTATGACAACGATGATTTCATTGATCGATCACTGAAAACTGTGACAAACCCAGGCGTGAAACAAGTGCTTCAGCATTGTAAAATAAACTATGGAGGATCAGTAGCTGCTATTGAGCTTGCTTTCCACAATCTGGATGCAGGTCAATATTCTCAACTAGATGTCAATATTGGTATTTCCCGTGAAAACTCTAATGATTGTGATCGTGTGATTAAACAAGGACCACCTCCACCAGGTTTACAGGACAGGAACAAAAACGTGTTGCAGTTAACTGATATCTCCATAGTTATTGCTGCTTTACTAGTTAAATAGTTCATGAGGAAGGCATCTCTTTGTTGTAATAATTATGTTCTCCTTTGATTGTCTGTTCTGCACTTTTTTTTTTTTTTTTTTGTTTTTTCTTTTTAAGAACTCAATAAAGTGCAATGAATGTGGCAGATAATCATGTTTTGAAAAACATATAAATGACTTATGAGTAAAATCTAATAGAAATCATTAATGATGTATTTATAGCTTTTATTAATGACGTTTTTAACAAAATCATTCTTTTAACAATATTGGGAAATTAATGGCCTAATCTCCACTTCTAATTAAGAAATCTAGTTTCCTTTCATATTATTACCTCTCTAATAAAACTTAGGGGCTTAGGGCTATTTCCAAAATGCCAACCGGCTTTTGCCTGTAATAAGAAAATACTTTTTGATTCCGTAGTTTCGTAACTAGCAATTTAGCATCCCACTGTTAGTGTTTCCATTAAAAAGTTAACTCCGAACACTAAATGCTTTTTTTGTCCATGGTTAAAACTTAATTAAAGTAAAATTAAAAAAATCAAAATAAACTTAATTAAAATAAAATTGAAAAATCAAAATTAAAAGACAAAATCAATAAAAGAAGATTTCCACTGTTTATCTCTTAAATAGACGGTGGAAAATTAAAATTAATTTAATAATCACAAAAAATAACTAAGAATTAAAATAATAAATATTTTTTTTAAAAAAAAAGATATCCATTGTCCATCACATGATGAATGGTGATGGATGGTGGAGATTAATTTAAAAACAAAATTTAATAATTACATTAGTTTAAAAATTATTTTTTAAAATTTTCTTAATAATAAAGACAATCCACCATCCATTTTATGGAGATCAAAGAATTAAAAAAAAAATCTGTAGAAAAAAAAATTGTTGCAAAGAAGAGAAATTTTTAATAAAAAATCCAATTGAAGATTTGAATTATGAAGAATTTATTTATTTATTTTAAAGAAAATGTCTATCCACCAAGATATTGTTGGAAATAGAAACCTTTCTTTGTTTTATCCTGCCTCAGTAATTTCCACTATCTCTCATCCTGATTTTGTCTTTGCACCAACAAAGTTTAGACCATTCCCTAATATTTATTGTATGCCAATTATGGCTACTGAATCACTTTATACCGTTTCTTCGAAATGACATACATTTTTAACGATGTCTGTATTAACTTTGTTCTTTCTCATTGAATAAACTTGAGAGGAAATGACAGAAAATTATCCTTCTTAATAAGGCAATAAATAATTAAATATCAAAACATAATCCTATCAAATCAATAAAAATCTACTTCCATAATATCAATGAGAACTTATATATAATTTGAGTTCCCTGAACCATATCCTCAATGACTTGTCCCTTAAGAAAACTAATGGCTCATCCCAGTAACATCTTGCTCTTTGTTCTCTTCCTCTTCTTTGACTTCTTTTTTTCCATGTCATTCACCACCAATGAAGCATCCCAACTGATCGACAAAGGCTGCAGCCCAACCCAAAACCATGGCCTCAGTGTTCAAACTCTCATTTCTGATACTGGTGCCAACAAAGCTGACCTCAAAGGCCTTGAACACATCTCCCTGAGGATTACCACCAGTCCCGCCATGGAAAATGATGCTTTCATTGGTAAATCATTAGAAAAGGCAGGCCCTGGTGTGAAAGAAGTGCTTGAGCATTGTAAAGCAAACTATGGGAGATCAATTAATGCTCTTAGACAAGCTATCCCCAATTTGTATGCAGGCAAATATCCTGAGCTGGATGTCAACACTAATATGGCCACGGCAATTACTAGAGATTGTGATCGTGTGATTAAACAAGGACCACCCCCACCAGGTTTACAAGACAAGAAAACAAAAATGACCCAATAAACTGAGATCTATATAGCTATTGCTGTTTTACTAACAAGTTAATGAGGAGGGATCTTTTAGTTTAATAATCGTATTCTCTTTTGATTATCTGTTCTAGCTTTTTTTGGGTAGAGCTCAATAAAGTTCAGTATAAGAGAAAATCCTGCTTGGAAATAACATGTTTAATGGGAGAATGTACTTTTAAATAAGTAATTATAGAAGTTAATATAATATACTAAATGAGTTATTGCTTAGTCTAGTTTGTAGAGTTGTATTAAGTATCAACTAATTTCACAAAGTTTATTAACGATATGAGACTTCGGATAATTTAACGTGAGTCCTTAGTTATTAGCAAATTCTAAAAGAAATTTCTTTAAAAACTTAGTAAAATAATTTGCAATCCCTGTTATTATTATTATTATTATTTAATCTAAGTTTGGGGAGGGGGAATGAAATTGATAGAAGATAGGTGTCAAACCTTGCCACTGAGGCAAAGGCCAACTGACACTTTTATCAACGGCATCAGCTGCCTATTGACCTTGTTAAATGCTAAAAACATTTTTAAAGCATGAGAACTTTGTTCCAATGAAAATGAAAATGACAGGGCTCTTTGAGATTATTCCAACTGCTTATGGGGCCAGGTTATAGGCCCAAATCAAAAAATGTTTAGAGTAACAATATTTTCACCCTTAAAAAATTGCATGTATATCCCAATACGATCTATTTCTAAAAATTTAATATTATCATTAAAGAAAATTGCTAAAAAGGATAAATAATTAATTTATAACTATAATCACAAATATTAATTACTTCCTTATGTACATGATAAAACCTTTCTATTTTCACAAATCCTTAACTTCTCTTTTAAATACTAATTTTAAATATCAAACAAATTTTAATGAAACAAATTAATTACAGAATATTGAGAATAATTTTGAAATACTAATTTCAAATATTTGGCAATTTTTAAGAAAACAACTTAATTGTAAAATATTGAGAATGAATCAAAATAATGATGAAATTATTGTATTTAGTTAAAAAGGAAAAAAAAAAAAAAAGGAAAACATGTTTGAAAGGATAAAAAAAAGGAAAATGTATCAAGAAAATTGTTTTATCCCAAATACTCCATAAAGATTTAGCGATCAAGTCAAACTTCCTTTTTTTTTTTTTTCATAATATAATACATCTGTTGAAATGAGATAAAAAATTACACATTGATCAAATAGTAAGAAACTTATTTGAATCCCATTATATAACTCTAAAAATTAAACTCAATCAAAAATTAAATCAAGATAAAATTCTCTATATATTTTCAAATTCTAATTTCTCTAAATTAACTTTTGCTTTTCAAATATTATTTTTTTTAAGAATACAAATTAATTGTAAAGTGTAAAGAATAATTTAAAATCTTCTTAAGAAATTGATTATAAAATGTTAAGTTTTAAATTAATTACTATTTGAGAAACACATAAGAAAATCAAGTTTGAATTTATGTTATTTTATTTTTATTTTATATGGTGAGGGAGGGGAGATTAAATTCATAAAAATTGCTCATATTTTGTGTTTTAGAATAAAAGTGCAAAAACTTATACCATTAACCTTTTAGAATTGAGGGAAATGGTTAACTACTCATATTAAAGAGTGGTGTGTAAGAGAATCGAAATTGCATAGATAATTACAGAAGTTAACAAAACATAGTAAATAATACTGGGCAAATACTAACTGAAATCATTGACGACGTTTTTATAACCTTTTTTTTAATGACATTTATTTTGAAATCATTCTTTTAATGATATTGGAAATAGGAGTGGGCATGTAGGTTTTTGGTTTGGTTTCCTAAAAGATGATAGTGTTATTATTGTAATTAAATTTGAACATTAGCTAACTTCAAATTTGAATAAGAAACTTGGTTTGTTTTGATAAAAGGTAGTGAAAAATGAGAGCTTTTTGTTATGTTTTTGAAGGTTTTAAGTGATGAAAATGGAGGTCTATGTTTTAAGAGTTTTGTGTTTTATTTTTTTATTTTTTTACTCAACTTAAATGAAAATAGAGATTTTTAGCGTTGTTTGATAGTTTTACATATAGAGTTTTGATGAAATAGAAGAATTTTGAGTGAAAATAAGAAAAAACATAAAATTGAAAAGCCATGAATATAAAATAGAGCATCAAAACAAGCTTTAAAAAAAAAAAAAAAAAAAAAAAAGTATTCAAAGCAATTTCAATTTTATAGACCGAAAACAAAATCAAAAACAAAAAAAACAAAACTTCACAACCTTTTTCATTTAAAAACTAAAAAGTATTTTTGAAAATACATCCAAACAATAAACTAAACTTCTAAACTTCTCTAAAATGGTTTTTTTTTTTTTTAATTTGAATTTTGAAAATGAAATACAAGAATTTTGAGTGAAAATTAATCGTGTGTTTCCTTCATGAATTAAAGAATGAGAATGGAGAATAAGATTGATTAATGATATTTACTTGTTTAAAATTCATTCGATAATGGGAATGAAAGTGTGAGTTCCACATCAATTTAGGGTAGTTGAATGAGAATCTCATTTCTCTCACTCCACTTAAGAATCCTATTTTGATTTTGAAATTCAATATAAAAAGTCTCTTATACTCTTTTTTTTAAAAAAACCTATTTTGATAATTATGTCTTTGCTGTTGAATTAATTTATTATACTTGGTTGTTTTTATTCCTCCCCCTCCCCCTCCCCCCCCCACAAAAAAAAAGTGTTAGTGCAAAATATTATATTTTATTCCAATAATTTGTATAGTTAGCACTTAGATTTTGTGATGAATTGAAGAATGTTATTGTAATATCCCTTTCCAATTTTTCTACTGTACATATGCACGGAATGATGTGTTGTACTAATATAACCTCGTTATTAAAATAATAAAAGGAATTTTAAAGTGTTCTAAGATGAAATTAAATTTTTATAGAATTTTCGGAAGAATCGGGAGTAAATTTAAATTATAACAAGCTAAAGGGCAATTGGTGGAATAAAATATTTTTATAGAAGAATGACAAAATGGTAAATAAAGAAAAATGTCAAGGATAAATAGGGAAAACAAAGAATTCTTTAGAAAATGGGTAAAAATCGTAAATTTAAGGAAGTTCAAGGGTAAAGGTGAAGTTTAGTCCACACCTATAAATATAGATGTGTGGTGTGTGTTGCTATGAAAGTGAGAGAGAGAGTTGAAGAAAAGAAAATCTAGAGAGAGAGAGAATGGTTGTCGGCAAAAAAAGAGAGAGGAAGCTATCGGACAACGCAAGAGCAGAAATCATATTTGAGAGTTGAAATCGATGCAAGCCAAATCTGATCTGGAAATTTAAGGTAGCGAGCGAGAAGACAAGACAAAAGACTAAGGAGAAATCTGGTTAGTAAAAGTAGCTAAGGAAATAAGTTGATTTGAATAAGTTAGTTTGTGGTTTAGGATGTTAAATTTTCCGTTGCGAAACCTGTTGTGGTTGTGACTTGATTTTAGATGAAGAAACCGATGAAATATTGTTGAGTGTATTTATGTTAAGTTTAATGAGGTTGAAATGTGTGAATGATTGTAAAAGTGTAGAACCTGTAAAAGAAGTGTAAGTAAGCTCGCGTAAGTTAGGACAGGAGCTTACTGAGTGCGAGCTGGTAGATAACCGCAGCCCTTTTCTCAGCGCTGGTCTAGTTGGACTGCAGCGCGAGTTTGCAAGGAGCGAGTTGAATGAAGTCACAGCTTGTTATGATGCTTGGCTGAGCTAGCCTAAGGCAGCAGCTTGCAAAGGGTGAGCTGAGAGGTGCTTGTGGAATGGGCTGAGTTGGAAGAAGGTGGCAACTCGTAGAAAGGGAGAGTTGAGCGAGCAAGTCTGAGCTCGCAGCTTGAGCTGGACTAGGCAATGCTGTAGTTCGTCATAATCTGGATGGAGTAATAAGTTGCAGTGATAATGAAATGGATTAGGAGTTGAAATGTGTTACATGTATGGATGTTTTAAGTGAGATTGCTATTTTATGTATATGTACGTGACCTAGCGAACTGACGTAGAATGTTGAAGGAGCGATTATCGGTGAACTAGGCAGCAATCAGTGAGTGTGAAAATGTTTTATAAATATTAAATATTTTTCAGTTTATCATCCAAGCATTTTATAGAATTTCAATTCTTATTTTAGTTTATGAGTGATTTTATATTCTAGCTCGAAAAGAAATAGTTATTTATGAATTAGTATGCAATTTATTAGTATATTTTATGACAAGAATTTAAATTGAATTATAAAAAGAAAAGATTTTCAATAGCTAGTGAACGACCCAAGTTTATAGATAGATTTTATAGTTTCAGACTCGGTCGGTATACCTCGCAGTGTATGACAAGTGTTGAGAGGGCAAGTCTTATTGACTCTGGAGGGATTGAGTCTGTCAAGTCATTCGAGTCGCCTTTACACTTGTGGGGTATTATCTCGTTATACGATGTGTGATGTAGCATTCTGTCACGTAATAGCGAGATGTCTTTGTAGATTTTTCATGGTGTGCGATCCTAGCTTTTACACTATGTGACTTCCCACATTGAGTAAAGCTAGTCTGGCTGCCTTGTGGTTATAGCTTTTCCCGTAGGATCCCATTAGTGCATTTTAGAAAAAGAAACACACCATCAAAAACATATTTTAGAAAGAAAATGTTTTAGAAATATTTTGGAAATTATGAAATATGTTAGCTTTTTATGAACTTAATTAAGTATGAGTTTTGAAACTTCATAGTAAGCTTTCAAAATGCGAGTTTTTAGTAAAGAAAATATTTTTAAATAAAAATGTTTTTCAAATATTTTTCGGGAGGAAAAATTTATAAAGATCAGTTTAATTAGGAATGCATCTACACTCGTTGAGTCTTTGTAGCTCACAATATTTTTTGGTTTTATGTTACAAAAATCTCCTAGGTGCAGGAACAAGTGATCAAAGTACCAGGTCGCCTCGTTCAGATTAGGTGGGCCAAGACGATCGATTGATGCTGCATAAGTTTCATTTATAAACATTGTGACTCGGATATAAATCATATGTTTGTGCATATTCGTAATTGTGAACTAATTTTTGTAAAACTTTTTATGTTAAGATGATGCATGCATGTTTTAGATATTTGAATATTGGTGATGATATTTTTGATTATATTTTTTAGAGTTTACGTTGAACATTGAAACGAGATTTTATAAATTTACGTTTTATATGTTTAACAAAACTTTAATAGTTAAGGGTTCGCTCCACGACACACTTTTTGGGTCTAGTTAGTTAGATTTCAGAAGGGTTTCGTGGGATATTTAGTAGGATCGCTGGATTTGTTAGAGAGAATCCAAGTCGGGTCTTGTTAGTTTTTATTCATTTTACCACAAAAGTTATAATTTAATAGAAAAGCTTACAAAAGTTAAAAATACAATTTTAGCCCTGAGATTTTTATTAAAAAATAAAACAATCATAAAATAATATTTTAAAAAATTAAATAAAGATTAAAAAATAAAATTTTAATAAAAAAATAAAGATTCAAATTGGATCTCTATCGTTAGAAATCATTAACTAAAATACCATCAACACCATTGAACAACATCCATCACCCACAATCATTAACAACAATCCACCATCAAACACCATCCATCACCCATAAACACCATAAAACCATTCAAAACAACATCAACAAACACTATGATCAGCAAACACCATCTCACAATCATCATCCACCAATAAACACTGTCAATTTCTCTTGAAAAGTTAAAAAAAAAAAAAAAAGACTAGTAGTAACCACCATTGGAGACCTAAACTAGGTCTTCACCATTGGAGACTCATGGTGGAGACCCACCTAGTTTCCACAGTGGTCTCCACCATTGGAGACCCATTTAGACCACATAGTTGCCACCATCAATGATCGAGAAAGAGAGAGAAGGATCTCCGCTACCTATACTACTGTTGCCAATCTTTGTCACCATCATCTCTGGCAAAAGATAGAGAAAGAGAAAGAAGGTAATTGGTCTAATAGAGAGAGGGAGAGAGAGGAGAAAGAGAAGGGAGGGAGAGAGAGAGTTGAGAGAAAAAAACTCTTTATATTTATATATAGTATATTTTTAAATAAAAATATCTAATTTTTTAAATTATTTTATATTTAATATTATTTATTTTATTTTTAATTAATATTATTTTAATTAATTTTTTTAATGTTTTTCCCTTTTTGCCTTTAAATCAAATTGTCAACAATAACATTCTACTGAAATCTATGACTGTCAGGAACATTATCAACCTTTTATATGTCTCAAAAGGATATTTTAAAAATTTATGTTAATATCAAATTGTATTTCAGATAAATATGAATAAATGGATTAAAAAATAGACATATTCTTATACGTCAGATTATTTTTTAAGATTTTCCCTTTATTATATAATTTGACTTTTCCCTCCTTTTAAATCCTTGATTCCCTCTCTAATAAAACTTATAACAATTAATTCTCTAACAAAACTTTGTTTTAGGAAACTAATTCACTGACAGATCTTATAACCATTAATTCTCTTTCAGTTGCATTTCCAATTGGTAAACGCGTCTTTATAATTAAATTTTATCTCTTTTTCATACAATCTGAATTCTCTGAACAAAACCCTCCATGACTTTTCCCTCAAGAAAACAAATTAATGCTGCTCCCAATACCTTCTTGCTCTTTGTGCTCTTCCTCTTCTTTCACTTCTCCTTTTCCATGTCATTCACCACAAATGCTGTCCCCAAACTGATCAACGAAGTCTGACATTCTACCCTGACACGCCTGGAACGCCAATCTCTGATTTTCACCAGCAATACCGCCCACGAAAACTATAATTTCGTTGACGACTCAAGTACCGTGACAGACCCAGGCACGAAACAAGTGCTTCAGCAATGTAAAATAAACTATGCTGGATCAATAACTGCTATTGAACAAGCTTTCAACAATCTGGAGGCAGGTCAATATCATGACGTAAATGTCAACACTAATATTATCCTGGAAAACTCCAATGATTGTGATCGTGTGATTAAACAAAGACCAACCCCACCAGGTTTACAGGAGAAGAACACAAAAATGTTGCAGTTAACTGACATCTCCGTAACTATTGCTGATTTACTAACAGTCCATGAGGAGGGCATCACTTGGTTGAAATGATTATGTTCTCCTTTGATTATCTGTTGTTGTTGTTTGCTTTTCTTTTTGTCTGTGTGTGTGTATAGAACTCAATAAAGTCCAATGAATGTAGCAGACAATCGTGTTTTGAAAAACATATTTAATTGCTTCATGTATATATATATATATATATATTGATAATTCACAAATTTGTCAAGTTTAGTGATTCGATTTCGAAATCGGAACCGTACAATATTTAGAAGGCAAGAAAATATGACCTTTGGTGATGTAGATCATACCCATGAGAGGATTAAACTCCAGATCTTATGAGAGCAAACAATAGCTTTTGTCGTTATGCTTCTCTTAGCATCGTTTATGAAAATCTATTGACGAAGCGAAAACAATTTAAATTGTTGAGAACCTCTAGTCGAAAGACGCAAGTCGAAGAGGAGTTAACGGTGGATTAATTTAGGAAATTGTCTAATTTAGGAATTAGTTTAATTAGGATTAATTTTTTATTATTTCCTATTTTATTTCTTATATTAAATTAGAATTATTTCTATATAGGATTTAATATTCTTCCTTCTTGGATTTAATATTATTTCCTTTTAGGTTTTAATATTATTTCTTTTTAGGTTTAGATATTATTTTCTTTTAAAGATTTGATATCATTTCCTTTAAGGAATTGATATTATTTCTTTTTAAATTTAGATTTTATTCCTTTTAGGTTTTCTTAAATTATTTGATACTATTTCTTTTTAGTTAATTTTTCTTTTTAAGAAATCTTGTTTATTAAGAAATTATAAGGCTACAAATAACAAAGAGACTTTAAAGTTTATGCAAAGATGTTATTTGCTTGAGAAGAATTAATAAAATCCTGTTGGGTATTAGGTAATTATCTTGTTTATTTAAGCTTTTCCATAGAATTCGCTTTAGGATTGGTTTGGGCTAGAGTTGGGTAAATTCTATTATTCAATTTTAAATGATCAATTCACCAAATTCTATGGGTTGATTGATTAAAAAATCTAACTTGTCTTGGGAGAGATCTTGAGGCAATTTAGGTTTGTTGTTGAATCTTTGAATAAGTCCTCAACATAGATATACAAGAATTGCTCCAAATGAATTATTTTGTTAATGATAACCAATGAAAACAAAAAATTTACTAATCCATGCTTAAACAGAAACAAAATCACTTCGATTAGCATTTGAAAAATCTCGAAAGTTCATTGAAAATGAAAATTTTGAGGTATTAACAGATTTTAAATAACTTTAGTAAACGAATTTAACATATGTATTACACTAAAGACAAAAATCTCTTTCAAATCTCTGTCAAGTGTAATTAGGATTTGAAAACACTGCAAATTTAAAAAAAAAAAAAAAGGAGGAATATTTGAAAAAGAAAGTCCATTCGAAACAATTGATTTTTTTTTTTTGAAAAATGAAACAATTGAATTTGATAAAAGATCACAAATTTTTAAATTTTTTTGGACATATTATAGTAGATATTACACATAATTACCACAAACCGGACTCTCTTAATAGTGTATAGAGGAGTGGTTCGGAACTGAAGCCTCCAAAAGTAAGAGGGGAAAGTGGCCCCTAAATGGAAGGAAGAGAAAACCAAAAAATTGCCTACATAAAGGGGCACATGAGAATCGAACCACAAACCAAATATTTATGAGATGGGCCTTGACTTTATCATTCAGTCAGACTGTAATTACTGGGTCACAAATATTTTGCCCCATTGAAAGTTATAAGGCTTGTCCTAGTGATATATCATAGGCCGAATCCAAAAAGCCCTCAACAATCCAAAAGGTTTAGCATGATTTATTCATTCAATAAAGATATGAGTGGTGATATTTCCACTTCTCAAAAATTGTATTTTTTAAAATATTCAATATTGATCTTAAGTAAAATTTCTAAAAGGCCTATTAGACATTGCAACAGCTTCAACCATGGCAATGAGCCTCTTACTTTTCATTGATTACGTTGAGTGTGTCAGCTCTCTCATACCTGGTCCACCCCCCGCCACCCGATGTCGTGTATTGACCCACATTCTTGCAGATCAAATAGTATCTCAAAAAAATTACATGGACTGACCCAAAATAATGACCAATTCTCGCACTCACCTGCCTCCAATGAAACTTGTTTGTTCGGTACAATTTCAAAGGCGCCTTCTTGATCGTCGCCCTCATTGTCATCGGCATCCTTGTCATCATCGTCCATATTTTGGTCGCTGTCTATGTCTTCCATGGCTGAATCTTGTCTGTGTTAACGGTCAGGCTGAGGCGGCCATTACATGGACTGACCCAAAATAATGACCAATTCTCGCACTCACCTGCCTCCAATGAAACTTGTTTGTTCGGTACAATTTCAAAGGCGCCTTCTTGATCGTCGCCCTCATTGTCATCGGCATCCTTGTCATCATCGTCCATATTTTGGTCGCTGTCTATGTCTTCCATGGCTGAATCTTGTCTGTGTTAACGGTCAGGCTGAGGCGGCCATTGCTGCTCAGGCCAGACCATCAATAGCACAGAGTTTTCAGGCTTAAAAGAGCTATCAAACTTGTTCTTCTCTTTGTACAAAACCGTCAAGTTGGTGAAAGTAAGGACATGTTTTGGAGTCCTCAGGCCTTTTCTTGTTGCTTTCATTCACTTTCTGGAAAGTACTTGTTTATGTTCTGCCATTTCTTCTCTTTGCATCTTTTTATGTTCCCCCATTTTAGAAGCACGATGGTATAACCTATGCAATATGCAGGGATGTCTTATCCATTGGCACCGAAATAAACCTGCCTCCTTGCCTTTACCTGTATCACCCTTCCTGTATCCTGCCATGGTTGAATACTTGAATGCACGAAACTCATGCCCCCTCTGTCGGTATGAGCTTCCAACTGATGACCAAGAATATGAGGAACAGAAGCGGAATATTACCACCAGAATGGAGAATCATGGAATCCAGCAGCAGGATGAGAACGAAGACAGTTCCTCTGATACTTCAGATGGAACTGAAGCTGTTGAACCTGTAAACTTAGTTTGGCTGTTGCAATGTCTAATTTTACTTAAGGTCAATATTAAATATTTTTTTTTAAAAAAAATGTTAATTTAAGGTGTACATACAATTTTTGAAGGGTGGAAACATTGCCGCTCCAAAGATATTACTAGAAAGAGATTCTCCGTTTTAGCTTGTTTCTTTAAAAAGCTCTAAAAATAATCCGAACTTGGGAAATTATAATAAATATCTTTCTTCTATCCTTCCTGGCTCAGAGTAACCTTCATTCTGTCTCATCTAGATCTTGTCATGTACCAGCAATATGTGGACCATAACATTCCATAACATTCTACTGCAGTTATGGCTGCCAACTCACCAATCCATCACACCATTTATATACCTTGAAACTAAGGGAATTTGAGCATCAAATCTACTCACAACCACACAAAAAATATGGCTTCTCCAAGTCACTTGTTGCTGCTCTCTTTGGTCTCAAAATGTTCCTTCCTATTTCTCCTATTTCAACAATGTTTTTCCATGCCATCATGGACCACAAACAATGCACCCTCACTAATCAACCAAATCTGCTCCAAGACCAAAAAGTTTGAGTTCTGTGGTGAGAGTTGAGACTCTCGCCTCAGCTCCAGGATCAACCACTGCCAATCTCAAAACCTTGGCTGACTTCTCCCTCAAGTCAACCCACGACGCACTGTTGAATGATGATGTTTTTATCCGTTTACTGCTGAAAATTGTGACAGACCCTGGTGTAATACAAGTGCTTCAACATTGTCAAATAAATTATGATGGATCGATCGTTCCTCTTCAACAAGTTGTTGGGGCATTGGAGGGAGATCATTTTGATGATGCTGATCATTACACTTATATGGCCTGGGAAAAGGTTAATGACATGTTATGGTGTGATCAAATTAGGACCACCACCACCAGGTTTACCTGAAAGGGTTACAATAGCAGTGCTGCTTGCTGAAATCTCCATGGTTATTAGTGATATGCTTATTAATTAAGACATGAGGGTCTAATATCATCGTATTGTTCTATGATACATGAAATTTTATCTCAACAAATTAAAAAGTTGTCATTATGATTGATAGTTAATGAAAATCATTTTAAGTCCAACAATGTATATTTTATAAGCATATGAGAGGAGTTTTCTCATCAATATTGTTGGGAAAGATATCTTTTGATTGTAGAATAGATTTCTGGATTGCTTATATAGCATTCAATCTCGATGGTAGGTCCCTATAAAGCTCTAATCCATTTATGTATCTTTTACATGAAATTTGTGTTGGAAAAATGGGATAAACACCCATTTTAAGGACTCATTTTTTGGGTTAGAGATCTTGATTGAGATAGATCAAGATGAAATTGTACATCCATGTGCAAAAAATGGCGCTTAAATAAATGAGAAATTGAGGTTTAAAGTGCACCAATTGGGAAGTTTTGTCCCACATTGAATGAATATACGATTTTATTGAATTTTTAAATTATGATTTAATTATTGGCTTTAAGGGCCATTGATTTTAAAGAGTTGATTTAAAACCATTGATTTTGAATTGAATTAAATTTTTGTAATAATTTTTCAAATTATAACTTAAGTGCCATTGATTTTGAATCAAATTTGTAATTGAAAAATTAAATTACAAATTATTTTTTTTTTTCAAATTATAACAAATTGAATTTCAGATTTAATTGTCATGTATTAACTTTTGAATTATGAAAATTTAATTGTTGATTCGGTTTAGAGATTGGTTTTAATTTGATTGTAACCACCCCTAGATGGAGACTATAAACTGGCTCCTATTCTTGAAAAGAAACATTAGAGATAATTCTTGGACAAACAACTTTCGGTTTCTTTTTTTGTTTTTTTTGTTTTTAATTGTAATTTATTCTTGTATTGTAGATTAAGAATTTCTGAGTAATAGATTTAGATATGATTCAGTTTGTCAGAAAACTTTTGGTTTAAATTGTTGTATTCTGGGAGACAGATACTGACCTTAACGGTGTGAAGCAAACCTGTTTAGAGAACATTGTGATTCCACATTAACCTTGATTTATTAATTTGTTGTTTTCCCTATTGTTATTATTATTATTGATCTTGCATTTGTTTTTTTTTATAATTTTTTCTTAATATCAAGTTGTCTAACAATTTGATTATATATTAATGATAACAATTATTTGTTATAAGATCATAAAACACAAACAACTTTCTATTTTTTTTTTTAAAGTTTCTTAAAGTTTATCAAAAGTAATTCACATGAGAGAGTCCAATTAAAATAAAAAATAAGTTAATATTATACTAATCAAAATTATTATTATTTTTTTAAAAAAAGACAGACTAAAATATATGAGATTTTAGAGCCAGAATTCATTATTCATGGCCTTGGTTGACATTATTAACAAAAAAATAAAAAAAAAATAAAAAATCAATCATATGATGATTGACAAATTGATGACTCATGAAGTGGGGCCTATAAATAATCAAGGTTGTACTCAAAAGTCAAAATTAAACAAGTCACTTTCTAATTGTATTTTTCCAAAAGAAAAATTGTTACGGTTAGATGTGGGGCTGCTTTGAAGAAATAAAGCAGCCATAGTACTTTATAGAGTGGGTGGGTGGCTCCACTGTTATTATTTTATATTTTTCTGTTATAAGGAAGAATAGGTGGATTGTTTGGTAACTTTACTTTTTTTTTTTTTTTTTTTCCAAAAATATAAAGAAGAAACTTCAAAAAAAGATAGAGGAAACGAATTAAAAGTATTTGGTTATATATTTTTTAGGAGTTATTAATGAAAACAAAAAAAATCCTTTTTTGGTGCAACAAGATTATAACTATAGAGTTGAAAAATTATTTTATATTATTTTTAAAATAAGTTATCAAAAAAAACCATTATTTTTTTTTTAACTTTTTTCTCTAAATAAATATTTTACTGAATTAGTTTTTCAGAAATTAAATACATTTTACATTATTTACAGTTTTAGAAAAGTAATTTTAACAAGTGCTACACAATTAATTTATAATTATAAAAACATTATTATAATAGTTTTCCTTTATTTACGTCTTGATAAATTTCAAAAAAAAAAAAAAAAAAACTAAATGGGCAAACAAATTAGAAAAGGTTTTTTTTAATAGCTTTAGGAATGCCTTGCTATACAATAAATCCATTCTGTCAATCTAGCTTTTTCCTTACTTTAGTTTCATGATATATAAATATTATAATCAATAAACAGTTGGAATTTGATTGTTTTTTATATATATTTTTTTCAACCACCAATCATATTTTTAAAAAGATTACAAAAATCTTAAATTAGAAGATTATGCAAATATAATATAAACATGTTATTTTTTTAATGAAATAAAATGAAAATTTATTAATAAAAATAAAATTTATTCTTTTAAAAACGAATTATTATGTCCTGGATTCAGGAATTTATATTGTTTTGCGATAACAGTCGGTCTCATCTACTAGTCTCAGCTACCATTACTGGAAGAGACCTCTCAAAAGTTTAATATTATTATTATTATTATTTGTCAAGACGGTTAAAAGTTTTAATTTTCAGTAGATTCCAATTCGTTGAAAGGTCATTAACATACTATCAAAATGGTCATTCTTTTATTATTTGTTTAATCAAATTTTTAAGCATCTAAAATGTTTTCGTAAATTTCAGAACTATCAATCCCCTTGAATCTTAATAAAAAATCCTGACAGATCCAATTAATATTATACCAAGTACAGTTGGGAAAGACTCTCGAGTAGAGTGGTGTGATGATAACTTCTCCCATCATGCCCTTTTCTTTCCCAACAATGGTACGGTTCGAGTACTTTTATCCGTAAAAAATGAATGATTATCTTCTAATCTATATATTTGTGAGTAAATTTTTATAGATCCATTTAATTGATGAATAATTTTTTTACTTAGAGTGAGTTTCTTTTCTTATTTATTAAGAAATAGAGTTAAATTAAAGTTGAGTTTCAGACTACAGCATAGAATTCATATCAGACCTTGTCAGTAGTCAATATGCTAGTAATGTCAAAAGCGAAAGTGTGGTCGGCAAAGGAGACAGGTATAACACATGCTTTCTGGTGGTTTGTTTATTAATATATGTATACTTTTCTTAAAAAAAAAAAAAAGAATTAGGTCCACCATATAACACGCGGCACAAAAAACCTAATATTGATAGTGACACATGATACAAGACAGTGTCAATTACCCAAATGTCCAAACTTAATATTCAAGTTGACGATTGACACAAGAACTCACAATGTTCTTTCTTCTACTTCACCTAACTTTCAAGTTATTGCAGGTGGCTGTTGGTCCTCGTGATATCTAACCCATGAAAGTTTGGCATATTTAAATTAAACATTCATGGTTTGATTTATATCCAAAATCCTTGAATTAAGGATAATTTTTTCACATGATGTGGATCTTTCTTTCTATTTCTGGAAGTTTCAATTCTGTATCATATCTTAAAGATTCTAATTAAAAGTGATAAGTAAGTTATATAATATATAATATACTTGTAATATGTGTAATAAATCAAAAAAGAAAGAAAATTTCAAGTTATTAAAAATGCCTTAAATTGAAGGTTACGAAGTTGTCCTTTTATTTTTAGAATCGGCGGATATATTTAAAAGTATAAAGCGTCAAATACACGATCATTTCATTAAGAGTGTGTGTACGTATTTTTATTTTATTTTTAACTTTTAATGGTTGACTTTTAGTTAATAAAACTAAATTTTTTATCTCAAAAATTATGAACAGATTTTTTTTTTTAATAAAAAAAAGGAGTGCATAATCACTTCATGAAGATTAGACGTCCATTCTTTTATTTTCTCAACAACTTTTAATGTTTGAGTTTCAGTTAACATAATTAAAAAAATATTTTCACTTCTAAAGCGTGAATGGATTAAGAATTAACCTATTGTGACCCGTTAAAATCGAGCTTCATCGAAAGAATGAAAGGGGACGTGGATAGTACGAGCACTCAACCAAGAATGGATATCCGTCTTTTCCAGTTTCTTTTTAAATTTGTAACGGTTGAACTTAGTTAACACAGTAACACTTTTTATTTGCTTTTTAGAGATATGAAAAGTCTTCTAGATGACAGATGCTGTTGATTTAGGAGAAAAATAAGGGCCACCAACGTGCGCGTTATTTTCAATCTTAATTTTATTATTAGTATTTAATTCTCATTATCTGATTATAGGTAACTGCCTATAACCTCCCTTGACATATAGCTATCACTGGTTTCTTTCAGTGACTCTCTTTGTTTCAAAAGTGCAAGCTAAAAACTCCTCATCAGACTCCTTGAAAGAGAGCCATGGGTGATGTAGAAGAAGACCAAGAGGTACCACTTGTAGAAAGCTTATCAGATGCATCACAAGGGCCATTTGAGAGAACTGGTAATCTGTTCTCAACCTTAATGAATTCCTATCATTGCTTTTGTTGAATTTTCCTCGGTTTCAGACTAGCTTGATTGAACAAGGTCTCTCTTCTCATATTCTTATTCTTGTGTATGATATTTGTAATTATGTTGAGACAGAAAAGTGAGTGAAGTTTTCTGCCAGTTTTTAAGTAGCTTAGAATAGGATTATGATCCTTGTGTATGAAAAATAAAGCTTGTTAAAATTAATTTATAGTGATTGATTGTATGTTTTTTTGATATGGATAAGAACCAGAAATAGCTTTGACATGATCAAAATCAGAAGAATTTCCAGCTTTTACATGATACTTTACATGTCTAAAAGTTGCAGAAAAATCAGTGTCCATTGTAGTGGACAAAGGAGATTTTGGAAAAACGAGAAAGTTCAAACTTTTCAGGTTGAAATTGGTATATATGATGCCATGTGGCTTTATATAAGTGGATGAATATACCGTATCGAGATAGTTATATGGTGTACCCATCACACCAAGCCCTTGTGACATTTGCTGAATTTTTCAAGCCCATTGTTGTCTTATCAAGATGGTTATTTGGTGTCACGCGGTATTACATGAGTGGACGGATGTAATGTACGAAGATGGTTATATGGTTCACCCATCTCACCAAGCCCTTTTGACATTGGCTAAATTTTCCTTGTCTATTGATGTCTTGTTAACACATAGATTGCACTTTTTCAAAATTTTTGTTAAGATGAATTTGGGCTAATTTAAGTTTAATTATTTTAGGGACCATATGGACAGCAATAGCACATATAATAACAGGAGTGATAGGAGCAGGAGTGCTATCTCTCGCGTGGAGTGTGGCTCAATTAGGGTGGATTGCAGGTCCATTGTGCTTGATACTCTTTGCCGCTGTCACCATTCTCTCAGCAAACCTTTTGTGTGATCTCTACAGATTTCCTGATCCTGAATTTGGCCCCACCAGAATCAGGTCCTACCTTCAAGCTGTGAGATTCTATTTAGGTAAGAGTTCTATACCCTTCATTCAGCTTATGTCTAATAAGTAACAAACAAACCAATCTTGATCAAGACATGACACCATGATGTTATTTTTCAATAAGCTTGCGTATACCTTTCAAAAATTTTAAAAGATGCACGCAATCTCCCAATTTATGCAGTTACATAACCCGTCATTTATTTTAGTAATGAGGATTCAAATTTCATATTGCATATGTTATAAAAATATGCGGAGAGTTTAATTATTTTTATGTAAGTAAATATCTTCTAGATATATATATGCAGATATCCAATTTGTATATATAATACTTGATCTCAATAGGTTTCAATAGATTTCTAAGTTGCATTTTCTGTACATTTGAAAAGCAAACAATACTTTTTGTGCTTTGTTGCTTGTCCTAATCTTCAAAATATCAAATTAATTCTCAATTTTATTAATTCTAATTGGGTGCAGTATTACTTGCAAGTTACTTCAATTTCTACTATAATACTACTTTGTAGTACGTGGTCCAATCACAAAATACCAAACAACTATCTTATTTACAAAAATTTGACTACAAAAATAAATGTACCTCAATCTCAAAATTCAATCATGCACACTCCTACCCAACAGTTACATGTGACCGACAAGAAACAATATTACACGTTACTAGGCCCATCCAGTCTCCAATATTGAAATCTGATCATGAAGCCAAAACATGTACAATTATTGATTATTATAAGAGCAACATCTGGACATACTTAGAGACAGCTTATAATAATCAACTTACAACAATATATTGAATGCTTGTCAGGAGAAAGGAGCCAACAAGTGTGTGCTATATTTGCATATGAAAGCTTATATGGTTGTGGAATTGCTTACATCATCACAACAGCTAGCAGCATAAGGTATGAAGATTCCTCCATTTCCCCTTCTCTCAACTTTCTTCTTCCTCTATTTGACTTCATGCATCAACTAGTAGAACTCATATATCTTCAATTATTTGTTGGTTGCTTGAAATGATTTTGATTTGTTGTTCCTGTAGTCTTTCAATTATGATGCATGTGGAAGTGTTTTTGAATGATTAAAAGTGTTACTGTACCTCCTTAAAATATATTTTTATGATTTCTCATATAGTATAACTTTAATTTGAACATATGATAAAGATGTTAAAGACCATTAAAGTATATCCATTACCGTATAGATACCTGAACTAGATTAGTCCGTCAAAATAGATAAATTTAGAAGAACAGATATTAGTTTTAGAAAACTAAGTTCCAGGATAGTATCATGAAACTTGGTGTTTTAGGCCAAAATCAACCATAAAACTTACTTTGTGTTTTAGGCCTTTTTTGTGGACAAGATTGGTAGCCTTGGAACCACTCACGAACCAAGAATGATGAGCATGCAAAGAAGGAAAAAAAAAAAAAAACAAAAGAAATCACGCCCTTCACGGCCGCACTGATTGAGCAACTTGTGGGACAAAAAGTGTTACAGAAACGTCAATATAAACGGACAGCAATGTTGGTGTGACACGAGAAGAGCAAAAATTCTTCTTTGCTCTGATGTTTTTCTCCAAACCGCTTTTGAGCCTCCTTGAATATTCTAAAGACTTATATATATATATATGCTTTTGGCGAAGGAGCAAAAGGAAGAAGCCAATTTGATTTGTGACTTTTTTAGTAGTAGTAGTAGTAGTCAGAGAATCTGTGTATAAGTAGGAGGGAATACTGGCAATTGAAATTTGTCAAACTATTCCTTCATTGTCTCTCTTGTTGTGGAATATTATTCGACATTGGACCATCGTAAAGTTTCTTTTTCTTTGAAGCTACCGAGTCAATAGCTATGGTGGACCTGTGATGGAACTTGTCCTTGACTAAAAGTTGTATTAATAATACAAACAACTTTTAAAAGTGGAAGGCATATCTTTCTTTTTGGGGTCATCTAGAAGGGCTCCAATTATGAATTCTATGTATTTAGTCTTGTACCTTATAGAAGTATATTCTTCCTCATCTTCCCTTTAAAAGGCATCTTGGCTCCAAACAAGGTAGCTACACTTTTATCAAGTTGAAGTCTCAACTGAGCAGCTGCAGCAGCTAGATACTTGAGTTCAAATATATGATAAGCTTCAAGTCTGTCAATTCCTCTGCCTCTTTTAATAAATATACATATATATATTTTTTGTTTGGCTGGATACTACAATAAATGGTATTTTCAAGCTTCTGCTGTGGCAAAGCTTATTGTTCAATTGCATCATAAGTTAGTATTATTCAAATATTGCTAGTTTTCACAAGATGAGGTTGGCTCAATGATATGCCTCTCACACCTACACCATTCAGGTTGTGAGTTTGAATCCTATCCCCTCCTCCAGATCCTGAATTCTTATAATTTGTTCAAAAACAAATATATAATTGGTCATTGGTGCTTTGTATTGGGTATATATACAGGTTGCAAACTGTGTCCAAGCTTCATTGCATTATTGCATAGAGTGAACATGGCAGTTGAACACTTTCCTGAACTAGACTATGATTCCTGTGATGCTGATGGACAGCCTCTAAGAACTGGTAACACACTTCTAGGACTAAGACTGAAATTTCTTATGTCTTCTTGTACAATAAGATGTTGAATTTACTTCATATGGGCAACTCAACTAGGCACCTTATGGAGTTGTGTCGCGCATATAATTACTGCTGTTATTGGCTCTGGAGTCTTATCTTTGGCATGGAGTACTGCTCAGCTAGGATGGGTAGCAGGACCTGTTGCCTTGCTTTGTTTTGCAATCGTGACCTATGTTTCTGCCTCCCTCCTCGCAGACTGTTATAGGTCTTCCATCAATGGAACCAGAAATGGCACTTATGTAGATGCCATTAGACAGAATCTCGGTTGAATAATCTCTTACTCAGATTATTTTTCTTCTGGATAGGTTTCTACTATATGTTTCCTAATTTAATTTAGTGATAGTTCAGGTAAAACTCAAACATGGTTTTGTGGTTTGCTTCAAAATCTGTCCTTTTATGGGACTGCTGTTGCATATGTTATTACAACATCAACCAGTATGAGGTACTTTCCTCTGTGAATGCTATGATTCACGTTTTATTTTTATTAGTGACCATGATTACAATAATTTTGCTATAACAATTGCATAATAGTATTTTGTGCATCATCAAACTCAAGTTGTCTCCTTGTTTAGTACTTATGTTTTCCTGATTTTGGTTGATACAGAGCAATTCAAAAATCAAATTGTTACCACAGAGAAGGGCATGAAGCTCCATGTGCATATGGGGATACTATCTATATGCTGTTCTTTGGAGCTATTCAGGTTTTTATGTCTCAGATACCGGATTTTCATAACATGGAGTGGCTCTCAGCTATTGCTGCAATCATGTCCTTCACCTACTCTTCCATAGGATTTGGACTTGGCTTCGCGAAAGTGATAGGTAAGGCTTCGATTTTGCTTGTTCTTTCTTGATGTTAGGAGTTTGTGTTTTGCCTTTATAACTTGTGTTTGTAAGTGTAGAAAACGGGGAGATTAAGGGTAGTATTGCTGGTGTCCCGGCATCTAATACTGCGAATAAACTATGGTTATTGTTCCAAGCACTTGGGGACATTGCTTTTGCCTATCCATACACCATCATTCTTCTTGAAATACAGGTATGGCTTCAAAGTTCAAAGTGACAATAACTTAAAATGTATCAGAAGATGCTAAAGTGAATGAAGAAATTTGTTGAATGAAGGATACTTTGAAGTCACCACCACCTGAAAATGAGACCATGAAGAAGGCTTCAATGATTTCAATCTTAATTACTACTTTCTTCTACCTTTGCTGTGGATGCTTCGGATATGCAGCCTTTGGCAACCTCACACCCGGAAATCTCTTGTCAGGATTTGGATTCTACGAGCCTTTCTGGTTAATTGACTTTGCTAATGCTTGCATTGTGCTTCATTTGGTGGGAGGATATCAGGTTTTGCCACCTACTATTCATACCGTAGTTTTTATACATGCTTGATTTGTTTTTCTTAACTAAAGGTAACTAGTGTTAGAGAGCCTTATACATTTTTTGGCCCCTTCCTATTAGTATAAGCTTTAGAATTTGATGGTTACTAAAATAAAATGAGAGCTTGGTTTGGCCCTGAAATTCTGGGTTCGATTTCTCTAAGTGACTATATTTGAATTTGATACTTAAATTTGTTATGTATTTGTATTTGGGCTTAGTTTACGTGTCAAGCCAGTTGATATGGCATATGAAGTGTATGTTAAAGAGTTTTATATTATTTGTTGGGTCCGTTTCATTAGTTACTAACAAATAGCTCATGATGATATTTACTTTCATGTGATCAATCCATCAGATATTCAGTCAGCCAGTATTTGCATTTGTGGAGAGATGGATCACAGGGAAATTCCCAACCAGCAGATTCGTAAACAACTTTTACACTTTCAAGCTCCCATCGTTGCGTCCCTTGAAGATAAATCTCATGAGGATATGCTTTCGAACAGCATACGTTGCGTCCACAACAGCTATTGCAATGTTATTCCCTTATTTCAACCAGGTCATAGGAGTGTTAGGAGCCTTGAACTTTTGGCCTTTGGCCATACATTTCCCCGTGGAAATGTACTTTGTGCAGAAACAAATAGGGCCTTGGACAAAAAAATGGATTGTTCTTAGGACATTTAGCTTCGTTTGCTTAATTGTGTCAATAATTGGCTTAATTGGCTCTATTGAAGGACTTATAAGTGCCAAATTCGGCTGACAGATAAGCCTTCTATACTTGTGCTTGCTTGAACTTGAAGTAATCAAGCATATAAGCCTTTTACATATATTTCTAAATGTAACAGAAGAAAGCTTGGTTTTATTGGTATATCACTAGAAAGTGTGACAGATCCTGATGTGAAACAATTGCTTGAGCATTGTAAACTACGTAGGATCACTATTAATGGGATCATTTTCCTCTATTATTATTTTTTTTTTCCAAATTTAGAATGATGAATACTTTCATCAAGTTTTATAAACATCAATGGTGATAATTTGAAGTAATTGCACAACACCCCCCGAGATTTGCCAAAAAACAAGCAGAAACAAATTTATCTTTTTATTGCACAATAGCCCTACTCCATTAATCAAATTTAATTAAGATTAGTCAAATTAAGTTGACTCAAGGGCAATTTTGTATTTAACTTTTTAAAATATTTAAATTTTAAAATTAAAGGAAATTTTTCATTAAAAATTAATGAAAAATAAAAACCAAATAAAATCTTCACCGTCCATGGAGATTAATTAAAAATTTTTTTAAAAAAAATGTTGCCAAAAAAATTGAAAAAATTATGATTGAAATGTTAAAAAAATTAAGATTGAAATGTTGAAAAAAAATTGAAAAATTAAGATTGAAGATCTCCAAATCTTTAACTTGAACATAAAATAAGAACTTAAAAAAAAAAAAAAAAAAAAAAAAAAAAAAAAAAAAAAAAAAAACAAAGATGAAAATTTGAAATCAGCAACAACTTCTAGTGAAACCCAACCAATTCATCTCTAACCAACATCAACCTGTAACCAGATCATTAAAAACAGAAAAATCAACAACAAAATCAGCAGCAACAATAGAAGACAGACACCACAAAATCATCAACAGCATCAACCATTTAAAAAAAGAAAAAACTAAAATAAAATGAAGTCCAGAAACTTAGGTCTCATTCGTTGGAAACCAGGATCTCCAACGAACAAGACCTAACCAACCATCTTTATGGCGGACCAGAATTGGTCTTCGTGCGATGGAGACCAGTTCTAGTCTCCATTGCCAAGATGGTAGAGTTTAAGTCCAGAAAGAAGAGAGAAAGAAGAAGACAGAGGAAAGAGACAAGGAAGAACAAATTGAAGAAAGAGAAGGAATGAGAGAGGAAGGAGAAAGGCGATCGTTCGCATGATGGTGAGGGCAATGGAGATGCCATTGGGGCCATGCTCCATGTCAACGACAACGAAGCTATAGTCAGCGAGGCTGAAGATCTCAACGAGAATGGAGGAGAAGGAGAGGAGGAAAATGCTGTAAAGAGGGAAACAAGGAGAAAGGCGATGGCATTCGTGCTACAGTGAAGGCAATGAAGATGCCATTGGGGCTATGCTCCATGTTGACGATGAAGAAGTCATAGTCGACTAGACTAGAGATCTCAGCGAGAATGGAGGAGAAGGAAAGGAGGAAGATGTCGTAAGGAGAAGGGTCAGCAACAATTTGATGGCAGAGGGATCTGGTGGGGTTTGGTGATGATTTTTGGGTTTTTTTTTTTTTAAGGATTTTGTTTAATTCAGGGTAAAATGGTCATTTAATTGAAAATTTTGGTCAACTGTTAAAATGGAAGGAAATTGACTAATGGCATAGTGGTTTGTGTAATTAAAGAGTAAAATATGTTTCCACATGTTTTTTTGGCAAACCTCATAGAGATTTTGTGCAATTACTTCGTGATAATTTTTTCCTAGTTTTTGAGAAAATTTTGTATTAATAAATATAATTTATGAAGTATGTTATCTTAGAGATCAACATAAGTCTATCAATAGTTTTGATTTTTTTATAAGATTAAAATCTATAAAAATTTATCAAAGACTTTTATAATTTTATAAAGTCTATAAAAATTAATAAAATTCTATAAAAGTCGTTTAAATTTAAACTCCATAAAAGTCAATAAAATTTTGTTAGTATGAAAGTCTTTTAATGTAATAGAAAATTTTTAAAATTGTGCATCATCAATTTTTAAATCGGGTTGTAATTAAGGGCATGATTGGTGAAATTTTTAAATTTTTCCATCAATCAAATGACTTAAATTTGTTTGCAATTAAGGGAAAATTTGTGGAAAAAAATTTGGAGGGGAAAAAAAAAAAAGGAAACCCTATTCTCCTAATCACTATAATTAGGTTTGAGGTCATATACATACATACATACATACATATATATATATATATATATATATATATATATAAGATTGATGTTTATTGTGAAAGTGTTTGAGAATCAAATAGGTTTTCTTCCCATTCTTTCATTTTTTTTTGTCATTAAAAATAGAAGTTTATGATATGATATTATATTGTTTATGTTTGGAGTTATTTCAAAGTGAGCTTACGAGTTTATGGATTTTTTTTTTTTTTTTTTAAGAAATAAAGATTATTCAAAATTTTGTTTCCTAATAAATGTGTCAGTTCTGTTTCATTGTTTGACTAGACAAATGAAGGTATAAAATTATGAAATTTTGTATGAATGATCCTTAGGATGTTAGGTTATGTTCTGGGAAATTTCGTGCTTATATGATAAGTATTCAATTGATTTGGAATTTTTGTTTATCTCTAACTCAATGAAATAAAAATCTAGACAGTATTGAACTAGGTTGAATCTCTAATGTTTTGAACATTCATTGATGTTATTTTGGTCTCATTAAATTTTCATATGAACCATTATAAGTCTTCTTTAAGCCCTTAAAATTTCAAGGATTTTTATAAAGTGATTTATTTTTAAAAATTCAGATGTCAAGGGCTATTCAATTTTGAAACTGATGTAAGTATAACTCTGGATTGGATTTGGGGGTTTAAGTTGATATGTTAACAGAGGTATTTAAGGTTGAAAATTTTATGGTATTTAATCTGGGTCTTTAGAACATGTATATATATTTTCGAGACAATTGGTTTTATCAACAATTTATTAAAAATGCAGAAAATTGATTGTATCAGTAGAAGTAGTATTGACAATAATGAATTTTAAAGATATTTGAAGTTAGATTAATTTAATAAAGAGTGGTTTATGTTAGGCCAATGTTAGTATAACATTTATAAAGTGACATGTTGAGATTCAATGTATCTTTGACTAGTCTAGAGCAATTGATGAAGTTATGGATTTCTATAAATTTATATGAATGAGTTTCGTTATCTGATTTTAGGTCAAAGGTAAGATTATTTCGTAAAGTTATTTTTATTGGAATGAGAGAAAGAGGAAAGTAAACTTTATATATTACCTTAATACATTATGTGTTCAAACTTCAAAAAAATACATTGATATGTCCTTTTAAACAATCAAACGAAACCTTAGATTTTTTAATATTACTTTTCATTGTATTCTTTTAAATGATTTTGCATCCTTAAATGCCTTTTATACATTGTTCGATTTTATTAGAAGTATTGTCTTTCTATTTGAAAAGTGTGATATATGTTTTATCAAAAGTATTCCTCTATATGTGAAAAGTATTATATATATATATATATATTATAATTTTGATTGTAGTGAAAACGTTTTGGTTTATCTATCTATAGTTCATTTAATTGTAATGGCCTAGACACTGAGATTATAGATATCATAATTGTATTATATTGATCCAGCTAAAATATTTATTATTATATAACATTAATTGCATTGGCCTCATACTAGGATTGCAGGTGTTAATTATATTGGCCCCCACACTAGGATTACAAGTGCTAATTGTATTGGCCCTTCATCGAGATTACAAATACTACAATTGTATCGTATTGTTTGGGTTATTGAAATTATGAATGGTATTATGTGACAGAAGTCACTTCCAGTTTAATTTGTATATGGAATGTCGTTCATTACTTTTGACTTCGGTTTAAATATTGAACATTTTTTACATCGTATTGTTGAATACTGAACATCTTTCATATCGTATTGTTAAGCATTTTTATTGACTTTATTGTATTCACAATTATTTTAAATAACAAGAAATTATAACTTTATTTTTACTATAAAGTTACATTATAAGGTTATGATATTTCCTTCTTATTATATGTTATATGGTGATATATAATGTTTATCTATTGAGTTCACGACTCATCACTCATCTACTATTTTTATATATCAGAAAGCATTATTTGTTTTGAGAGATGACTTCGAGATATTTGTGTCACTCGGAGGAGAATTTCGGTTCTATTATTGTAGTTATAACTCTTGCTTTTATCAAGGAATCATTTAAGTTTGTTCATTTATCAGGACTTAAATGTAAGGACTGATTTTGAATGATTGTGGAGATGAGTTGTTTAAAACTTTTATAGAGGTATTGAGAAAATTTTATGTTATTAAATTAAACACTTTATGGAATTTCTCTTTAATTGTGTTTTTATTTTTGAATATTTAAGTGATTAATTGATCATTTCATTATATTGATCTTTACATCAAATTGGGGTGTTACATTTAAAATGAATTATGTGGAAGTCTATACAAATCATTCACAATTTTACAAAGTTTATAAAAATCAATAAAAATTCATAAATTATATGAAAGTCATTGCTTTAAAAAAGTCTATTAATGTCTATGAGAGTCTTTTAAAATGAATTCTATAAAAATCAATACAAATAATTTACAATTTCGTAAAGTCTATAAAAATCAATAAAAATTCATCAATTTTATAAAAGTCATTCATTTAAAAATTGTATATTAATGCATGTCTATAAGGTCATTTAAAATGAATTCTATAAAAAGCTAATTATATTTTCCCCTTTGTAGTTTGACATAAGCCCTAATTTTCCCCCTCTACTTTCTCATAAATCTAAAATACCTCTCACTATTACTTTTTAATAGAAAATGTTAGCATAATGGCAAAAAGTCTCATTTAGCTGCAATACATTTATTTTAAAAATATTAAAAATTATTAAAATACGATAAAATAAAACAATCAAAAAAGAAGAAATAGATTAAAAAAAAATGTTCTTCATGGCTAAAAAACAGGTTCTTCAGCTATGAAGAACAAAGCATGAACATGAAGAACAGAATTTGCTCTTCAAGCTCTGCTCTCTCTCTCTCTCTCTCTCTCTCTCTCTCTCTCTCTCTCTCTCTCTCTCTCTCTCTCTCAAGTGTGGGTCTCAAGTCTCAAAGTTTCCAACACCTCATACATTTTCAACATTGGAAACCCAAAGATTAACCATAAACGATGTTGGTTTGTTTGGTGGTAATAATGATGAAGTATTGACGATGATGATAATGGTGTGTTGATGATGATAATGGTGGGTTGATAATACGGATGGTGGATTGATGATGGTGATGATGGATTGATGTTGATAATGGTTGGCTAATGATGGCGGATTAGGGATGATGATCGGTTCATCTTGATAATGTTGGGTGGATGAATTTGCGTTGATGATGATCAATTGGAGGTGGCAATCCAAATCTCCACGGTCTATCATTTTTCATAGACGATGGACTGGATCTCCATCCCTAAAAGAAATAATTTTTGTTTAAGTTTTTTTTTTTTTTTTTCAATTTCTTTTTCGATTTTTTTTTTAAATGATATCCATTGTCCATCAACATGATAGATGGTGAAAATCTCATAATAAGTTTAAGAAAAAATTATTAATATTTTTATTTTTAAGTTTTTTTAATTTAACAATTGTTTTCCTTTAATTATTTTAATCTTCATTGTCCATATTAAAGATGAATGGTGGAGATATATTTTCCTTTTTTTTTTTTCAAAAATATTAATGTGTTTTATATATATTAACTTGCTTTTACGGATTTATCCTTCCAAACTAATGGTCAAAACATTAATTTTAACGTCAACTTAGATGATAAGGGGTTTTTTTAGGTATTTTCTTAAATTACATAGGAAATTTTGTCTACTTAATAAGCAGGATTTTAGAGATTTTTCATACTATAGTGGGGGATTTTGGCTATTATATCAAACTACAGAAAGGAAATAATATTAATTCTTATATAAAAGTCTATACAAATCATTCATAATTTTATAAATTCTATAAAAGCCGACAAAAGTTTATAAATTTTATAAAAGTCATTAGCTTAGAAAATGCCTATAAAAGTTTAGTTAGTTTTAAGATCAGGTAATGATACTTTGTATTGGGTATATATAAAAGTCTAGATGCATGTTTAAGACTAGTCTTCACAAGACGAAGTTGGCTCAATGATATGTCTCATACATTTACACTCTTCAAGTTGTGAGTTCAAATCCTATCCCCTCCCTCAGATTCCGAATCCTTATAATTTGTTTGTAAGCAAATATATAGCTGGGCTTAGGTACTTTGAATTGGGTATATATACAGGTTGCAAACTGTGTTCAAGCTTCATTGCCTAGATTGAACATGGCAGTTGAACACTCTCCTGTACTAGACAATGATTCCTCCGATGCTGATGGACAGCCTCTGAGAACTGGTAACAAATTTTTAGGATTAATTAGTGGACTGAAATTTCTTATGTGTTCTTGTACAATAAGCTGTTGAATTTACTTCATGTGGGCAACTCAAGGAGGCACCTTATGGAGTTGCATCGCGAATATAATTACTGCTGTTATAGGCTCCGGAGTCTTATCTTTGGCATGGAGTACTGCTCAGCTAGGATGGATCGCAGGGCTTGTTGCCATGCTTTGTTTTGCAATCTCGACCTATGTTTCTGCCTCCCTCCTTGCGGACTGTTAAAGGTCTCCTGATTCCATCAATGCAACAAGAAACCACACTTTATATAGATGCTGTTAGACAGAATCCTGGTTGAGTAATCTTTTAGTCAGATTAATTTTCTTCTAAATAGGTTCTACTATATGTTTCCTAATTTAATTTAGTGATAGTTCAGGTAAAACTCAAACATGGTCTTGTGGTTTGGTTTAAAATCTGTTCTTTTACGGGAGTGCTGTTGCTTATGTTATTACAGCTTCAATCAGTATGAGGTACTTTCCTCTGCGAATGCTACGATTCATTTCTTTATTTTTATTAGTGACCATGGTGACAATAATTTTGCTATAACAATTGCATAATAGTATTTTGTGCATTATCAAACTCAAGTCCTCTCCTTGTTTAGTACTTATGTTTTTCCTGATATTGGTTGATACAGAGCAATTCAAAGATCAAATTGTTACCACAAAGAAGGGCGTGAGGCTGCATGTGCATATGGGGATACTATCTATATGCTGTTCTTTGGAGCTATTCAGGTTTTTATGTCTCAGATACCGGATTTTCATAACATGAAATGGCTCTCATTTATTGCTGCAATCATGTCCTTTACCTACTCTTTCATAGGATTTGGACCTGGCGTCATGAAAGTGATAGGTAAGGCTTCTGAGTTTGCTTGTTCTTTCTTGATATTAGGAGTTCGTGTTTTGCCTTTATAACTTGTGTTTGTAAGTGTAGAAAATGGGGAGATTAAGGGGAATATTGGTGGAGTCCCAGCGTCTAATGCTACGAATAAACTATGGTTATCATTCCAAGCACTTGTGAACATTGCTTTTGCCAATCCATTCACCTTCATTCTTCTTGAAATACAGGTATGACTTCAAAGTTCAAGCGATAATAACTTAAAATGTATCAGAAGATGCTATAGTGAATGAAGAAATTTGTTGAACGCAGGGTACTTTGAAGTCACCACCACCTGAAAATAAGACCATGAAGAAGGCTTGAATGATTTCAATCTTTATTACAACTTTCTTCTACCTCTGCTGTGGATGCTTCGGATATGCAGCCTCTGGCAACCTCACACTCTGAAATCTCTCGATTGGATTCCACGAGCCTTTCTGGCTAATTGACTTTGCTAATGCTTGCATTGTAATTCATTTCGTGGGAGGATATCAGGTTTTGCCACCGACTACTCATGTCATACCTTGGTTTTTATATACGTGCTTCATTTGTTTTTCTTAACAAAAGATAGCTACTGTTAGGGAGCCTTATACATTTTTTGGCCCATTCCTATCGGCTGGTTATTAAAATAGAATCAGAGCTTGGTTTGGTCCTAGAATCCTGGATTCGATTTCTCCATGTGACTATATTTGATTTTGAAATTCGAATTAGTTATATGTTTGTATTTGGGCTTGGTTCATGGGCTAAGCCAGTTGATTTGGCATACGAAGAGTGTATTAGAGAGTGTTCTATTATGGGTTTTAACCAAATTTAACCCTTTTTTGATAACCCTTTGGGATACTACCCTTTTTTTTTAATTTCCTGCAGCATAATTTTTTTTTGTCCAAAATACCCTTAATAATCCAACTAATTACCACTTACCATAGTTTTTCCCTCCATAACCCACCCATTTCTGATTCTCTCTCTAAAATTCCCACCCCATCAAACTTTTTCCTCTCATTCTCTCTCTAAAATGCCCTAACCCATCATCATTCCCATCCCTCCTCCCTCCTCTTCTTCTCTCTTCTTCTTCTTCTTCTTCTTCTTCTTTGCTTTTTTTCTCTTTTTTTTTTCCTGGATTGGATCTGGTTCGCGGGTCGCGGAACCAGAACCAGACGGTTCTGGGTCGCGAACCCAGAACCATCTCTGGTTCTGGGTCGCGAACCCAGAACCAGATCTGGTTCTGGGTTCGCGACCCAGAACCAAGGCAGGAAAAAAAAAAAGAAAGAAGAAGAAGAAGAAGAAGAAGAAGAAAAGGAGAGGGTCTGGTTCTGGGTCGCGAACCCAGAACCAGATTTCTTTTTTTTTTTTTTTTTTTTTGTGTTTGTTTGTTAATTATTGATTTGATAATGTTATTGTTGTTGTGGGAGATGTTGATGAATTGGATGTTGATGAATTGTGGTTGATGATGTTGATGAATTGTGGGAGATTATGATTTTGATATTGAAGGAATTGGAGGGGTAATTTTGTTCAAAAAATAATAATAAGGTTTGTTTTGATAATTCAGAAAATTAGAAGTCTATTCTGTAATTTTTAAAAATACTTTTAAGGGCGCTTCTTGGATAAGAAGCGCCCTCTATTTTAAATTTGATAATTATGAAATAACCCCAAAAATTTATTTAATTATGAATTTCACCCTGAATTTTCAATTAAGGTTGGGAATCTCAACCTCGAGGTTAGGATTCCCAATCTGAAAGTTAGGATTGATAGGGAATCCTAACCTTGAGGTTGAGATTATGGATTTTGATATTGAAGAAATGTAATGGGTAATTTTGTTCAAAATATAATAATAAGGTCAGGTTTGATAATTCAAAAAAATAAAAGTGTAATTTTATAATTTTAGAAAATATCTTTAAGGGCGCTTCTTACCCAAGAAGCGCCCTCTATTCTAAATTTGATAATTACGAAACAACCCTAAAAATTTGTTTAATTACGAAATATATATAATTGAACATTTAGGTTGACATTCTCAACCTCCAGGTTGGGAGTTCCAACCTTGATTCAATATTCATATTTGAAATCTCAACTTCAAGGATGAGAATCCCAACCTTGAGGTTGGGAATCTCAAACTTGAATAAATATCTAAGTTTAGGATTCTCAACCTTTAGGTTGGGATCCCAACCTAAAAGTTGAGAATCCCAATTTTTGATATTTAACCCTATTTGAAATTCCCAACCTCTGGGTTGAGATCCCAACCTATAGGTTGAGATTGATTTCAAAAATTACTTATTAAGGGCGTTTTTGTCATTTCAGTGCTTTTATTAATAATAAAAAATAAAAAGGTTACTTTTGAGGATGGCTTCCCAAAAAACGCAATTTTCTCAATTTTCCCGTTCTATTATTTGTTGGGTCCGTTTTATCAATTTAAAAATTTGAGTTTAATAATTACTAATAGCTAGATCATGATGATATTTACTTTTCATATGATCAATCCATCAGATATTCAGTCAGCTAGTATTTGCATTAGTGGAGAGATGGATCACCGGGAAATTCTCAGCCAGCGGATTTGTAAACAACTTTTACACCTTCAAGCTCCCTTCATTACCACCCTTGACGATAAATCTCATGAGGATATGCTTTCGAACAGCATATGTTGCGTCCACAACCGTTATTGCAATGTTATTCCCTTATTTCAACCAGGTCTTGGGAGTGCTAGGAGCCTTGAACTTTTGGCCTTTGACCATATATTTCCCTATGGAAATGTACTTTGTGAAGAAGAAAATAGGGCCTTGGACAAAAAAATGGATTGTTCTTAGGATATTTAGCTTCATTTGCTTGCTTGTGTCAATAATTGGCTTAATTAGCTCTATTGAAGGACTTATAAGTGCCAAATTCGGCTGACAGATAAGTCTTCTATACTTGAAAATGTAACAGAAATATTGCATATATATTATTTCTTGCTTGCACTTGAATTAAACAAGCATAGCCTTCTACATATATTCGTAAATGTAACAGAAGAAGAAAGCTTGGTTTTCTTTTACTTCTTTTCCTTTATGTTTTTCTGATGACAAAAACCTGAAGAGTGGCCGGAAATTCCTGTGAATGACGGGATCCTAGCATATTATAGTGTTATCGAATGCTTCAATGTATGTTATTCCCATTTCAGTGAAGAAAAATAAGCGAAAGAGTTAATGAAAAAACAAAAGATTCCTTCATTCCACAAATTGACTTCGTATACAAGTTTTGGTGCTTGAACTTGGAATTATTACACACCATAGAAAAGATATCTATGAAATTCTAAAAAAATGATAGCGTATGTATGGGCAAAAGCAATGTCCCAAGTGCTTGAAATTCTAACCAAAATTCATCAGCATATAATAGCAGCTGTGAATCCTGTAATGCTCGCCTTAATCCTCTCTTTTTTATCTATTACATTAATGTTGGTACATTGGAAATGAGTTGTAATGAGATCCGCTGAAAATATATAGTTATAATTAATGGACATGAAATAAAAATTTCAAAACGATCTTATTGGATTTTATATATAGAGAGGTCCCCTTAGGTATACTTGAAGTGTCAATAAACTTGATTTAAAAAAAAAAAAAATTATATCTAAATGAATAAGATGTATTTACAACAATCAATAAGCAGAATTATATTTATTGATTATAATTAGATATAATAAAAATATAATAAATTACAATCAATAATTTTAAACATAATTACTCTTTTTTTTATCAAGTGTATTGATACTCAGTTATTGTATATGTGTATATATATATAGAGAGAGAGAGAGCTTTTAAAATGAAAACTCTCTTACTTTAAAAAGTAAGGATCGACTAATCAAATTTACCTATTATATTTGAATTAAATATGAGAGAAAATTTGTTTTAGAAGACAGAATACAGTAAATGAATTTGATTAGTTGGTACTTACTTGTTAAAGTAAGAGATTTCTTATTTTAAAAGCAATATGGAGAGAGAGAGAAGTCGTAACCAAACAAGATAAGGGCCCTCTCATGTCAAAAGCAAGAAAATTCTCCAATACTTGATTGAAAATCGTCATCATTTAAACTTCTCCTCCTATAAGATACCTTCTCATTTCAAAAGCAAGAAAATTCTCCAGCACATGATTGACAGTCATCATCATTTAAACTTCTCCTCCTATAACTACCTTGAAGATTCTCCTCAAGCTAAAGCAAAAATAAATCATAAAAAAAAAACAAAATAATAAGGCATTGCTAGGAGGAGGCCATGGGAGGGGCTTCTACGGATGCAGAGACCACATTTTTGTTACATGAAGAAGAACTACCAGACGAGTCTTCTGTCAACAGAACTGGTTATGATCTTCTCTTATTCCTGTTTTTCGTTTTCTTGATCATGATTTGAATACATCAAGTGTTTGGTGTTGTGTGCATGGACTGACTTGGAATGGTTGAATTTCTGTTAAGGGAATGTGTGGACTGCTGTGGCACATATCATCACAGGAGTTATAGGCTCAGGAGTGCTGTCTCTTGCATGGAGTGTAGCTCAGCTTGGATGGATTGCAGGGCCTCTTGGTATGCTTCTCTTTGCTTCAATCACTCTCACCTCCACATTTCTTCTCAGCAACTGCTACAGAACTCCTGATCCTGAACATGGTCCTGGCCGGAACCGATCCTACCTTGAGGCTGTGGACATGAGTCTAGGTATGAAGATTGCATCTACTTGTTCATCAGTCATCATTTTCAAATTTGTGGATGATACGTGAAACACACATTTCTTGCTTGATATTCATCATGTTATCTGTTTCCATTATTGAATAATTAGTTTTATTTGGATTTTGGTGAATTTCGATCACCTCTATGACTTTTGATTCACCTATAGGTCAATAAAATAGTTTTTTCTGAAAAACGATGCAAGATTCCGTACAAGAAAGATATACGTTAAACTGTGTAAAAGTTTAATGAGTCTTTCGACGCTTATAGAAGAAAGTCTTAATGTACAAACAAGGTAAAATCACATGATATTATTTAATTCAACATGACAAACATGACGTATTAAACTTTGTTTTCTTATTCTATGACTATTTTATGTGAATTTTATAATATTAAATTTACAATAATACAATTTATCTGTAGTGCAATCAAATAAAAAATAGAAGGCGTGGAGCCCGATGTTTTTTTCCTTTTTTAATATGAGTTGTAAAGTTAAGAGATACATAAAAGTTGGAAATATCGATGGAAGTAGCAAAGCTTAGAACGATAAATAGAAATTGAAAAGTTTTACACATTACAAGTTAGATGGAAGAGAATGGTAGATCTGTGTAGAAAATTAGATACATAAGTCCTTTCATTTTCTCAACAAAGAAAAGTTTGATTATGATTGATTAGGTGGCACATTGTAATATTGATTTACCATTTATAATAGGAATTCCTTAAAATGAAAAGACGTGTTTGGATGTCTAAGCATTTTTCATTTCACAGGCTGTATGTGTCCAGGTCAACTGTGCACAAATCATCCAACATGATGATGAGACAGATTTCAAAACACTGTAGAAGCACTTGAAAAATCTTGTGTTATGTCTTCTACTTATCGTCTGTCTCAACATAATTATATATTTGTTAGATTTCAAGAACATAAATGGAATAGTTTCTTTTTTATTTAAAAATGGAAGAATTTTAAATCATTAAAATAAAAGAGTTAAAGAGAGGTTGAAATTATAAGAAGTTTATTAATTGATCACTAAACTTTTATCATAAAAATAACAATAATAAGAAGTTTTTAAAGTGATACAATAATGATTTATAGACATGATTACATTAGGAAATTTGATTTAATAATTCATTTTTTTATCAATATAAGTGTGAAGTATCTACTAGATCAATTGAATAACACCTCTAGATAAGTCGTGAATTCTGAATTTCACGCTATGTTTAATTTTTAAAAAATTTAATTTGATTAGGATAAATATATATCTCTCTCTCTTCTGTCTTCCATTTTCGCTGTAACATCAATGTTGGCAATAGGGCCCATGCATTATGTCCCACCAAAGACGGAACGAATATGGACCATGCATTTTAGTATCATATATCCGTTAAATAAATTATGTCTACAAATTTGTCTCAGCAAATGAATGTGGAACAGAGGGTAAAGTGAATTTCAGGGATGATCAGGCCAATTACCCATGACAGCTATGCAACATTATTGATAAATGCAGAAATATATATATATATATATATATATATAAGATCAGTTAATTACTCAATTTTTTTTTTTTAAATGAATTCAATTTCAATATATTTTAACTAAAAACCATGAATTTTCAGGAAAAAAGAACGCATGGCTTTGTGGCCTTTTTATACAAATAAGCTTGTTTGGAATAGGAATTGCTTATACAGTAACATCTGCTATCAGCATGAGGTATGTCAATAAAAATTATTTGGTACTGACGGTCTATAAAGTATAAAATTTCAGGACCTGAAATTTTTTCATGTAGACATCTGCATTAATATAATGAGACTTTGTATTAACATTCTCAAGTTATTTTTTTTCCCAAATTTTGTCATGGTAATCATGGTATGTTTATTAGGGCAATTCAGAAATCGAACTGTTACCATGATAAAGGGCATGAAGCTGCATGTGAGTACTCAGATACTTATTATATGCTCATTTTTGGAGCTGCACAAATTGTTCTATCTCAAGCACCAGACTTCCATAACATTCAATGGCTATCAATTGTTGCTGCCATCATGTCCTTCACCTATTCTTCCATTGGATTCGGTCTCGGTGTAGCCCAAGTAATCGGTAAAACAATGATCGGATACCATTGGCTTTGATTTGAGAATGATTTTAGTTGAGTACTCATTCATTCTTTCCTTGCTTGGAATCACAGAAAATGGATATGTTCAGGGTAGCATTACAGGAATCAAAACCTCTTCTACAGTTGAGAAAATTTGGTTGGTTTCCCAAGCAATAGGAGATATCGCGTTTGCATATCCATATTCACTTGTACTCATCGAGATACAGGTCAGATGTTAGTGTAAAAGTCTTTAAAGTACATATGTTCACACACATTAAAATTTGGACCAAGGCTATTCAAAATCGATTTGTCTACTAATGACCATATACAACTTTGAATTATCTTAGTTTAAATTTTAATCTAAACAATCACAATGAAGAATAATTGTATATATATATTTTGTGGGTCCTTTCTCCCATTGGTGAGAATCCTGAATCAACTTGTTTTGAAAACTTCAAAATCAGTCCTAATTAGAGAATTATTATAAATTTGAATATTGAAATTCTATGAATATTAATAGAAATCATGAATCAACTAGTTGAAAATTTCAGTATCGGTCCTGACTATTTATTTATATAATTTGAATGCTGAAATTCTGAAGTATATTTAAACATGAAGGACACATTGAAGTCACCTCCACCAGAAAACCAAACCATGAAAAAGGCCTCAACAATATCAATCACTATTACAACTTTGTTCTATCTCTTGTGTGGAGGATTTGGCTATGCAGCTTTTGGGGAGAATACACCAGGGAACCTGCTAACAGGATTCGGATTCTACGAGCCTTACTGGCTCATCGACTTTGCTAATGCCTGCATTGTGCTTCATCTTGTTGGAGGCTATCAGGTTTGCTTCAGGTTTCTTCATTTGGTCAAGTTGTAGTTTTCAATCTTTTCTCACTTATTCCTGGTACATTTTTCCTGTCAGGTTTACAGTCAACCACTATTTGCCAATGTTGAAAGATGGTTTTCCGATAACTATTCACACGTTGGGTGCATAACCAATGAGTACTCCCTAAAATTCACATTGGTTCCAGCTTTTAGATTGAATCTTCTCCGGCTATGCTTTCGAACACTTTACGTTGTTTGTACAACAGGAATTGCTCTGGTCTTCCCTTACTTCAACCAGATTATAGGAGTGATAGGAGCCATCAATTTCTGGCCCCTAACAATATATTTTCCTGTACAAATGTACTGCAAGCAGAGGAATATTGAAGCCTGGACAACAAAGTGGGTGTTGCTTCAGATTTTCACCTATAGCTGCTTCGTTGTGACCATGTTTGCGTTGGTTGGATCAATAGAAGGACTTATTACCGCAAAGCTAAGCTGAATTGGGAAGAAAGAACATAATGGACTGCAGAAAATCTTGCAATGATCAATTAGAGTTGTATAGAATAGCTTGGTATTGATTTGAAAAGTAAAAATAATGCACATTAATCGGTTCTGTTCAAGGCATCTCTAATTTTGATGGAGAAGTCTTGTGATACATTTCAGAGTCATATTATTGTTTGTTCACAATTTTCTTTTTTTTCATTGTGAATTTCTTGTATTATTTACATAAAGATGCTGCTCAAAAGTCAAATTTGAAGATTGTATATGCACTACAGGACAGCAAATATATTCATAGCAGTAAACACCAAAACAGCCTTTAATGTTGATGTTCCACAAATGGATTGATGATATTATAAATCAATGAAGCGAGCGGATAAGTTGTATGTACCTAATATCCTAATTTGGTTCACATGGTGTCATGCTCATCTTCTCAACCAGCTTCTCAAACCCTGTGTATGCCTGATTGAACAGTAAAGTGAATAAGAAAATGATAAACAAGTTTCTTTTAACCAAAATGAAGGAAACAACGCAATTGTAATACTCACCTGACTTCAAAATGTTGTACAAAGACAATAATCATCTTCTTGGCAATTCCATAACTGGCACTGATGAGTCAGTTCATCTTTAACAACCTGATAAGTTCATATGGAAATAATTAGTAATATGTTAGCAATAGTTTTATAATGAAAATAGTAGAATTAGACTGTCTGGTATGATTAATATAATATCATCATAAAAATGTGAAAATGGTTAAGGTGTTAGAACTTGACGTACTAAGACAAGATGTGGTCGTTTTTCTTTTCTTAAAATAAAGACAGCTCATGTTCCATCATCTGAATTATAGATGAATTTTTTGGTCTATCATAACACAAGGGACGTCGGATATCTTGTGTCACTCTCTTCCTTTATCTCTTTTACATTTTTCTTTCAGCGACAGACAGCTAATAGAATATAATTCGAACAGTAGGTATTACACGACAGCTAGTAGCATTTGGTTCATCGCTTAACACCATTGGAATACTATTGGCTTTGTCTTCATCACTCCCATATACAGCCGGTTCAATTGGTAAACATGTGGTAGGTGGTCTTTGCAGCAAACTACCAATTGATCTACCACCGGCAATAATTTGCAATCCGTGAGCAATTCTTTGTTGACATAGTTCTTCTAACCGGGTAGTGATGTCTTCTATCTTTGACTGCATACTTGCATCAAACTTAACAGCACTTAAGGTCAAGCTACCAAAACAAGCAGGGATCAATTTTGTTTTTTTAATTACTGGCATCAGATCAGAATACTGTAAAAATCAACTAAAATGAGACTTTAAAATACGGTCCGGATTTCTATTCCTATAAGCGGGAGAGAGTTACCCATATAGAATGGGAAAACTATCCATATATTAGTGGAATGATGCAAATCGAACCCATGACCTTGGTGCATGGGTGGGGTGACTATATCACTGCACCTACCCCACTTGCCGCAGCATGGATCATTTTTTATTGCTAGTGCCTGATGTTCTTCCTTCTTCAACTTCCTTGCTAAAGCTTCGGTTGCAAACTCATCAAGCATGTCCTCTAAATCATAGGGAAGTCTCGAAGATCATCCAGCCATATTTTCACAGCACTATCAGTCAGTTGTTTCTCCTCTGCATCGTTGAGCATAGTTTGAATCATCAAGAGACGTTCCTCCTACTTTTTCAGCTTCGAATGCACCCCCACTCCACGAGCAAAGTTCAACAGCTCATGCGACTCCAATCTCTCAAACAATACCGAAGGGAATGCAGAAACAGATGCTTGACTGAATTCGTGAATTCAAAGGGCAGTTGTGTGATTTTATGCAAACTCTACCATATAATATTTAATTACATCTATAGGATATTCCATTACACATATCCTAGGATACCAAAAAACATAAACATGTACAAATAAATCAATTTAATATGAATTTCAACAATATTACAAACAATGTAGATAAAATATCTGCTGCTTTGGTTTGTAATGCATGTACATTGCACCATAATTACCAATAAAATTTAAATGTCTGGTGTTCTGAGTCCTAAGCAAATGGAAAAACCGAGGCAGAACCATGACGTAAAAACCGAAGAAATCCCACCAACCCCCTTCTTACAATTGACTGATATGTTACGTTTGACCAAGATTTAAGCATTTTAATAAGATCCTTCAAAATTGAAGAATAAAAAACTTTTTAGAAACTTCTAACAAAGCGAATTGGAGTATTTGCTGCTTTGATTTTTAGTGCTTGTCATTACACCATAATGACAAAAGCAATGAACAAACGAATGATTATTCCAAAGGAATACATGAACATTTTAGTGTTGGTTGCTTGTCAAAATATGAGGGTTATAATGTTGAATAAAATTTAGTTTTTACATTTTAACCAAAAAATATATATATTGCCATTTACTACATTTTCTACTATAACTCTCCATGTTGTTAATACATTGACATTTCCTTTAGAAGTTCAATTAAAAGCAAAACGAGAGACAATTATAAATGCAAGTCCAGCTAGGGAGAGGGAGAGGTTACTCACGACATGCTTGACTTGAGCCAAAATGCACAAGTAGCTAGCTTAAGTGGTTGCATGAGATTGAGTATGCTTAGATTTTGTGATTCTACCTCAACCAGAATCTGCAGCCAGAGCTTCTCATTTGGATTCACATACATAGTAGTTAACATTGTTATGTTATTGCATTTGCTGATCAAACCCAATTAGCATACTAGTACTTCCTCTATAATAATATATGAATAAAAAAGAAAAGTGATCAAACAAGCCTTGATATGGGTGGCATTGAGGTTGCCTCAGTAGACAACACAGCCCATGGAACTTCAAACTACGCAAGGTTTTAGTTCGGTTGCCAACTGACTTAACCAATTTAACCGAAACCGGTTTTGGTCATGTTGTTTTGCAACATATAGTTCATTTGGTAGTTGCTGCATGACATGATACCCTCACCATTTGTTTGTTTTCTTGCTCGTTTATTTTTGTTCACATTAATGAGAAGGCCCCAATATTAATTGGGGGCCTAGTTGAGCTAACCAATCCATTACTTTCTTTCCATGAACTGTAATAATTAAATTTGTGTAACCTTTTATTCAATTTTACTGATGCTTTTTGTAGTTTTGACAAAATCGGTTAAGTGAGTTAAGTTGGTGAAATGGATTAAGTCAGTACAAATGGTTTGTAGTTAAAAATTAGAAAAAAATGTGGTCAATACCATAGCTTGATTGAATTTGTAGCTTTCAGTCCAATTAAATTAGAATTTGAAAAAAAAAAAAAAATCATATGTTGGTAGAGTCAAATTAATTGATTGAATCGGTTCATAATTCAAGATTAGGCGAGCTGTAACTGTTTTAGTATCAGTTTGGCTGAGGTAAAAAGAAATTTTTTTCACTAGATTATGTACAGTAAAACTATTACATGAGATTAAAAACAAATTTTGACAAGCTTTATTTTTATTTAAAAAAATAAAATAAAATTTGACAATTTTGTCAAAAGAAAATCATGGCTTGCTCTTTAATCAAGTATATTCTTCTCTCTTTACTAAAAATAGATGTCTCTTTCTCACGCGTTACTTTCTTTACATAAGTGATTATGCTTATGCACCTTCTCATCAACTTTAATGATTGGGTTCAAATTTCATTAAATGTATTTTATTACACTCAGCATTACCACTTCTTCCCCACCACACACACACCACTCCGCTCCGCCCCTCAAAAAAAAAAAAAAAAAAGGGATGTATTCCTTATCCACGAGAGCTTTTATGCCAATCATTTGACCGTATAATATCAAGCAAACCAATCCACTTCTTATTACACATATCCACTTGGATAATTAATCTTCTCTTTTGTTTTTTCCACCTACTTTTGTTCTCTCTCTCTCTTAAATGATTGAATTCTACAAGGACCACCATCCACATGAGCCCTCTGATTGCCTTTAAAAGCAATAGAGATAAACATAGAATTAGAGGTGTGAAGAAAAAGATGTCCAAAATTTTTGTGAAGGGTACTGGTGGTCTTTGTGTAGCACTAATACTTGTGACACTACTCTTCAGTGCAAAATGTTCTAAGGCTACTTCAGTGGAGATCAACAACAGCAGCAGCTTCTTCCAGTGCAGCCACGGCTCCTCCATCAATGACTGCCTGGACGAGGGTCTCGACTTTGTGATGGGCTCGGAAGCTGTCTCCGATCCCCTTGACATAAGCAAAACTAACGATCCAATTGAACAGGCGGTGGCTGGTTGTGGGAGACGCCCCTATAGATCCTGCGTCCCAAAACCAAACAGTCCGAAAGTACCTCCTCATTGTTATGATGGCGTATATCCCAAACCGAATCGCGATTGCCAGTAAAGGCTACTACTATCAGGTTTGATTAAAATCGAAAAACAACTCTATCATAATAAAATTAGACAAATCCTATGGACTAGATGTACGGTATTTTATTTGATTACAAAACTCTAAGACTATTTTCAATTGTATTCGAAGCATAATTATATGACTCTTGTTTAAGTAAATGTAAGGGAACAGATCAGAGAATCTGAGCGAGTGCAATTGTGAAGAAATTATGTGCAATCATTGTTGATGATGACAGATATGAGTATATCATGATCATGATCATTTTCTGCAATGCTATGATGTCTTAATTTGTATTACATGTTTCTGGATAAGTTTTGAAGCCATAGAGTGCATATGTGAAGTCAATTGTTTAGCTACACAAAAGTCTACTATGGTCTATGGTCCATCTCTCTTGTTTCTTTGAAATTGCAGTCAATGTACTCATCATGTTCTTTTTCCTTTTTCTCTGATGTGAAAATTTGAATTTTGTCTTCGGTATCTTGAGTGGAGTTTTTTTTATTAATTAATTATCACGTAACAGTTTCCGATCACTTCATTCCATCAACTCCTCAATCCACAACTCTAAGTTTCAAAAAAATAAAATAAACTAACATTTGACAAGTCCAAAATGTTAGGTTGATGTTGACTTCTGTATGTGTATATATATTTTTTGAGATATGTATATCAAAAAAACGTTGATATTGAATAGACTAATTGTACCGTTGTACACATTCAATCACATGTTTTTGGATCTATATGTAATTTGCGTCATTTTTCGACCGCAAAAGTTATAGCATTGCAATTAGGATTTCAACTAGGGATAATCTTATTTTCCTCTTATAATTTGAAATAATATCAAAATTTCCTAATATTTTTAAAAATTGCTAATTTTCCTCTTTTCAATTTATATGATAGATTAAAAACCTATGTAATATATAAAAATATCCAAAAAAAAAAAAATTGCTTTTAAAGTTAGTGTTAAAAATCAAAATTTAATCTTTAATATGGAAGGATAAAACTACAAAAACACTTTGATCATTTTAATCATTTCAATAACGGTAGTAATGATAAAAGGTAAAATGAGATTTTCAAACTATAAAAGGGAAGTTAGTGATTACATCAAATTATAAGGGAAAAGTGAGATTATCTCTTTCAATTAAATGGGCGACAAAAACATTGTTTTTTTTTTTTTTGTATCTACACGAATGAACAAATAAAAATAACAACAAAGAAAGAATGATTATTAGACAAAATGATGAGATTTATTCAATAATATGTGGAAGTATTAACTGAGTCGAGCTATCAGCGCCTCAGTCTAAGCCCAATCCTTGAATTGAATGTGAAACCTACATCCAAACCATTAAGTTATGAAAATTGGGATTGACGTATATTTTTACTAATTTTAATTTTAATAATATAATTATATATTTATTACATATATTTCTACTAATTTTAGGAGACATATTTTATCTAGATTTTAATTTATATATATATGTTAATATATGATTTACATATCATTGTTGATTATTAAGTCATAATTTTATATTTATGTTTATATATGAGAATTACAAATAGTGTGATTCTATGGCCACCTAAAATAGTTCTCCCTACACCCTTTTTTATTAATATTTAGTTACTAAAATATTCATACATCGAATTACTTAAAAGAACATAATTAAACAATTACAAAATACCCTTATAAATATTAATTCTCTTGTAAGACATTTTTAATCTGCTTTTATCATTGTTTCCATACTCTTTTACGCTTTTATTGTGAAGAGACTTTTGAATATTTATTTATTTAGACCGAATTGTTTTGGTTAATATAGAACCAAATATTCTTTAAACTGATAACATAATAAATACTTTACATAAAAAATTTTCAAGAAAAAGAATAGAAGTTGTATATATTTGTTATTTTATTTTTTTCCCAAAACTAGTGTTTATTTATATATTAATTTTTAAGATCATTATAGTAGATGTTTGTTATGGGTGTTTTTGGGACTACAAAAATGGGCTAGTGAAAGCCCAAAGAACCAATTAAATAAACTGACCCAGCTCTCAGCTCCTCAGCATCCAGCTCTCAGCTCACAGCTAGCTACCTCCAGCTCTCAGCTCTCAGCTCTCAGCTCTCAGCTCTCAGCTCTCAGCTCTCAGCTCGCAGGTCGCAGGTCTCAGCTCTTAGCTAGCTCAACCTCCAGCTCTCAGGTCTCGTACCGGCAAGCTCCATGCTATTCCAGATCCCGAGGAACAATTAATGCAGTATGACTATGACAGAGTTGTTAGTCAATGCAATAAATGTTATGTCAGAGTAGTTAATTTCTTTACGTGTACATCACTCAAGTGTAATCTCCCTTTCTCCATAAATAGAAGGGGAAAAATTCATTGTAAAAGGGCGAAGATTTTTAGTATTACAGTCACTCTGAAAAAATATATTGAGAGTGATCTATGAATGTAGGCATCATTACGGAACCACGTAAAAATCTCTGTGCATCTATCTCTTGTTCTTCTTCTCTCCTCTCTTTGGTGTGCTCTTTGATTACAGGTATTGGGCGTTAGATTATCCGGTCGACCGAGACCAAAAATCGACATCGACATAAATTGGCGTTAGAAGGAGGGCCTAGACTGTAATCTTGAACTTTCAGCAACCATGGCGAAAGGAAGAACAACCAGAAGTTCAGACCCGACAGCTGATCCACCTAAAAGGCAAGCAGATCAGCAGGAGCATGATTTCCAACTGAGGGAGAATGTTGTTGTGCCCATATCAGGCACATCTCACGCCCCCATGACAGGTGTTGTTGTAGGTATGCCTCCGTTGACCTCTCACTAGCCAGCACCATTGGACTCTATGGCTGGGGGGCTGCATATATGACATCAATGGTAAGAAGCATTAGAGGGCACAGTGCAGCAACTCGCTGAGGCAATCAGGGCGTTGGTACAGGCCCAAGCACCAGCCCTTGATGGACCGCTCGGAGATCAGCCACGACCTGCCAACTCAGTTCATTCCTCCAGCTCGCGTTCGAGAACTGAAGGTCGCTGAGCTCATGGAGCTAGGAGCTCACAAAGGTCTCGTTTGGAAGGTACCCCAGATCGTAGCTCTCAAGGTCACGAGCTCGAGAAAGGCTATAACCCTTAGAACCCAACAATAGAATAGCTCATTCAGAGGGTTCAGCAGTTGGAGGAGCAACCTAAACCCCAGGATCTGAAAGAGCAGTATGAGGAGAGAACCCCTCTTACTAGGGAGGTCAATACGCAATCTCTCCCTCCCAGATTTAAGTTCCCCAGCGTTCCACCTTATAATGGGGACAGCGACCCTTACGATCATCTGGACACATTCAATATCCAAATGGATCTTCAGACATCCAACCCCTTGGTGAAATACCGTGTTTTTTCAGCCACCTTGAGCGACGTTCCGCGAGTTTAGTTCAAACGTCTCCCAGCTCGCAGCATAAACAGTTGGGGGAATGTCAGCAAAGATTCATCAGCCAATACCAGGCTCTGAAAAAGCAGCTCGCACCACCCTGTCACCTCACTACAGTCTTTCAACGGCAGGGCGAGTCTTTGAAAAATTACATTACCAGGTTCAGACATGAGGTCGCTAATGTGGAGAATCCCTCAGATGACAACATTTTGACTGCGATCTCAACTGGGCTTCGCAAATATGGGAAGCTCTATGAGAGCATATACAAATCTTCAATGAGGGATCTGGGTGAATTCTACAAACGAGCTGCAAGGGAGATTAGATGGGAAGAAACATTCGGCCCCAAAAGGTATGATCAAGCGGAGGAATCGGGCAGTCCCAACCAGTTGAAGAAAAGAAGTAATGATGGAGATGGAAATGAAGGTCAGAATGAGGACTCAAGGCATCAAGTCGCTAAAAAGGCTAGGAACGAGCTCAGAAGTGAGCGACCTCAGCATCAATGTCGCCATATTAGCTACAACGTTTTGTCAAATACGCAAGACAATATCTTTACAACAGAAAGGGGTAGAAAGGACTTTGGGAAACCTAACCCCGTAAAGACCCCTACTAAGTTCAGAAACAAAAACAAGTTTTGTGTCTATTATGATGAGGTCGGGCACAATACTTCAGATTGCTGGAAGCTGAAAGATGCTATTGATGACCTTATCAAACAAGGTCGTCTAGGAGAATATGTGGTGCATAGTAGCAGCCCCAACGGGCTCCCAAGCTAGACATGAACCCTCAATGCATCCACATTACAGTTGCTCCCAACAGGTCATGTACCTAATTTGTAATTCAATTTAAGAAATCAACAGAATATATGAATTTTCTTTAATGTTTTATATTACGGCTACCTTATTGATTTCTTAAAATCATGCTATGAAAAAACACTTACACGACCTATTAGCTGAGGTCGCGGCCCTCTGGACAGCTTACTAGCTCGCTATCTTAGCTAAGCTTCGATCCACTGGAGATAGCTAGCTATAACACTGTTAGCTGAAGCCGACCTACTGGATAATTCGCAAAAACATGTCACTATGATAGGAAATATAACGACCTACTAGATAACTCCCTATCTTAGCTGAGGCTTCGATCCACTGGAGATAGCCAGCGCTGTTAGCTGAGGTCACAGCCCCCTACGTAGTTCGACAAATTGTTATGGCAAATGAGGTTCCGACCCCTGCATAGCTCGAAACAATGTTTTATATATTATGCTAGCTGAGTTCCTGGATCGAGTTATGATCTGAAACCACAACCCATGATGGTCAAGTGACCTTCCAAGCTCTTATAAGGTGTTCTTTACCCTTGAGCAATACATTGATTAACGCATTGATCACCTAGATGTTTTTGTTCGCAGGAAAAACCAAGGGAACAAAGCACAATCACGAAAGGCTTCAAAAGATAATATGTCAGTCAGCAGCTCAGTAGAGTCACCACAAGATGGGACGAAATCTGAAAAGGCACCAAGGCAAGACGACACATCAGCTTTTACCAACGAGCTCGAGCTCTCAGTCCAAAAATCGCACTAGGAGCTGGGGGACTTGTGTTATGGGTGTATTTGAGACTGCAAAAATGGGCTGGTAAAAGCCCAAAGAACCAATCAAATAAACTGACCCAACTCTCAGCTCCTCAACATCCAGCTCTTAGCTCGTAGCTTGCAGATCGAGCTCGCAGCTCGCAACTAGCTACCTCCAGCTCTCAGCTCTCAGCTAGCTCAGTTTCCAGCTCGCAGCTCTCAGGTTTCGTACTAGCGAGCTCCATGCTATTCCAGATCCCGAGGAGCAATTAATGTAATATGACTATGATAGAGTTGTTAGTCAATGTAATAAATGCTATGTCAGAGTAGTTGATTTCTTTACGGGTACATCATTCAAGTGTAATCTCTGTTTCTCCATAAATAGGAGGGGGAAAATTCATTGTAAAGGGGCAAAGATTTTTAGTATTACAGTCACTCTGAAAAAATATATTGAGAGTGACCTATGGATGTAGGCACTATTGTCGAACCACGTAAAAATCTATATGCATCTATCTCTTGTTCTTCTTCTTCTCCTCTCTTTGGTGTGCTCTTTGATTGCAGGTATTGGACGTTGGATCATCCGGTCGACCGAGACCAAAAATCGACATCGACAATGTTTAAGTTTGATTTTAATAACTTAGTTTTTAAATATTAGTATATTGCTGCATTAACTTAAAATTACATTTTCCTTTTAGGCCTCCAAAATCAAAATTCTGGCTCCGTCCCTAATTGGTTGTTTTTGGTGGCAGAAATTATGTGTTAATTTTACTGGTATGTTTAATTGAATTTCACCAACTTTGAATATCAGTTTGTACTGATTGCAAACATTATAAATAGCTATATAATGCAATTGATTTCCGATCTTATCTTGTGTTCCATGTTCCCTCATTTTTGTAATTCTTGGTTTGCCTCCCTTTTTTTCTCCTCCATTTATATCATATTTTCCTTTTATATTTTACAATAATTTCAATTATTAGAGGGGGAAAGAAACATTTTTCTTCTGTATCTATACGAATGGATAAATAAGAACAACAAGAAAAAAAGAAAGTGATCATTCAAGACGAGTTTGTTTCATTGAGAAACAACATGCATGCTTGACTTGAGCCAAAATGTTACAAGTAGCTTGCTTATGTGATTGCATGAAGATGAGTATGCCTAGATTTTGTAATGCTACCTCAACCAAAATCTTCAGATAGAGCTTCTCATTTGGATTCACGTACTAAGCAGTTAACATTTCTATGTGATTTAATTTATTTGCTGATCAAGCCCTATCAACACACCAGTACTACCTCAACGATAAACAGATCAAAAAATGAAAATCAAGTGATCAAACAAACCTTGATATGGGTAGCATTGAGGTTGCCTCTGTAGACACAGCCCAATATGTAGCTTGAAACTAAACTAGTTCCGGTTGAATCAGTTGCCAACCAACTTAACTGATTAGTACAGGAGATTGGACTTGAACCATTTCGTAGGTGCTGCATGAGACCCTCACCATTTGTTTGTTTTTATCTAATTGAGAGGGACCAATATCAACTGGGGGCTCAATAACTTAATTATCCCAACGAACCCATTATTTATTTTGGATAAATTGCATGGTTTTATTCATCATAATTTTATTAAATTTGTAATATTTTATCTAGTTACATTCGAACTTTCTTTTTTTTTTTTTAACTAAAGTAATAAACTCAGGTTACAGCTAAGTCACGCAGTTAGTTAAGTCTGCAAAGTTGGTTTGTCTTTGAAAATTAGAAAAGTCGTAAGCATTGTTTTTTGGATTGGTTTATCGTTAACATTGTTAGTTATAACTTGAATGAATTTGTAGGTTTTTTTACCCAATTAAACTCAACTTTTTTATAACAAAATTCAGGTCATAACAAGTAGATGAAATCGGTAAAATGAGTTTGTATTTGAATATTAAAAAGCTGTGACCATTTTTGTGATTGCTTTTATTGATATTGTTTACAACAACGTGATTAAATTTAAATATTTACAAAATCGGTTGAGTCGTGATATTAGTTAAATCGGTTTGTATTAAAAAAATTAGAAGAATTCTAACCATTTTATCGTTTTGATTGATTTCATCACAATAAATTTGTAATTTTATCCCAACCTCATCATCCAAAGTAAAAATCCACTAGTTCTTGAATTGTATAATACATACTAGCACTGGATGGCAAAAAAATATATTTCATTAATTACAATTTCAATCAGACAAGCAAATAAACTTTGAATTAGCTTGGTGAAGGAGTTAAGACATAAAGACAACAATGTCAGTCATCAAACCGATGATGCCTAGCTCTGTGGTAGATAACACTGAGCATTTTAAATTTGACTTTTCTCCTACAAATTGAAAATCTCAAACACATAGAAAAGTATTATACATCAAATTTGTTGTGTCTAAATCAAATTGCAGTTGAATTTCACTCAAAAAGGTTAAAAAAAATATGAAAAACTGGTGAAAAATTGTGACAATAAATTAATGAATGAGTAAAAGTACTATTTACGATGTGGTTAAAATTAAATTTTGATAAATTTGAAAAGTGGAACTTGAGAATTTTCTCAAAAGTTAATCATATATATTGTTCTCTCTTTGATAAAGATGGATGTTTCTTCTTAATGAGACATGAGAGCTTTTATGCCACTCATTTCACTATAAATATGTATCTCCACTCATTTCACTATAATAATATGTATCGAAACCAATCCACTTGTCACAGAGTTCTACTCAGAAAATTCTCTTTTGATTCTCTTTTGTTTTTTCCACCTACTTTTGTTCTCTCTTAAATGATCATTGAATTCTACAATGACCACTATCCACATGTGCCCTCTGATTGCCTTTAAAAGTCAAGCAAGCAATAGAGATAAACATAGAATTAAAGGTGTGAAGAAAATGATGTCCAAAAATTTTGTGAAGGGTGGTGGTCTTTGTGTAGCACTAATACTTGTGACACTACTCTTCAATGCAAAATGTTCTAAGGCCACTTCAGTGAAGATCAACAACAACAGCAGCAGCTTCTTCCAGTGCAGCCACGGCTCCTCCATCAATGAATGCCTGGACGAGGGTCTAGACATTGTGATGGGCTCGAAAGCTGTCGCCGGCGGCCTTGATGTAGGCAGAGCTACCGATGGTAGTAAAGCAGTAGTGGATTGTGGAAGAGGTCGCAGCTATAAATCCTGCCTCCCAAATCGAAATGATCCGAAAGTAGCTGAACATTGTTATGATAAAGGGGTTTATACTCAAAATCGTGCGTGCTAGAAATAGTAAATTCTAAAGACTATTGTCAAGTTTGACTAAAATCGAAAAATAATTCTATTAGTTTAAAAATCCAATTGGTCCGACAATTGGATTTGTATCTATTTTGGATTTTGAGCGAATCTTAATTACTACCTATCTTTCTGGATTCTCCTTTTCAGTAAGTGTTGTACGTTAAACTTTATCATGTTCATTATAGTTTAGTATTTTGTGATCTGCATCTGTTGTTCTTGTTTAAGCTAATGTAAAGTAAAAGATGAGAGAATCTGTGTGAGCCAGACTAGGAAGAAATCATAAGCAATCATAGTTGATGCTCATAGACATGGGTATTCAATTTCATCGTATTGTAAAATACATAAATCTATGATGTTTAATTTGTGTTATATATATGTTCCTGAATAATTTTTAAGCCTTATAGTTTGTATATGATGCTAGTCAATTATTCAGCTACGCTACAAAAGTCTACTATATGGTCCATTAGTCTTTTTATCTTGAAATTGCATTGCAAAGGTACTTTTTTTTTAATCCATATGTTATGCTATTCTTCATCTTGAGAATTTGAATTTCATCTAACTAACTTTGTTCAGTGGAGTTTTATTAATTAATTATCAAAGAAAAGTTTCTAATGACTTTATTAGATGAATTCCTCATTCCAGTGGAATTCTCTTTACAAAAATATCAATTAAATTAATTTACAAGAGAGGGAACCACACATTCTCTCCTAACTTATGTAGCTATGCACTTTCCTATCTACCCAATATATTCTCATGATCCCATCCCCTCTAGTATTGGGGTGCAACATATGATGAATTTTCTCTTTGTCAGGGTATATTTCTCTTGATTAAAGGAGTAACCATCTGAAATTGGTACCAACATTTTTATGGATGTAAATGTCTCTATATTATGGAAATGGATATTTACACTGTATAACAAGATTAAACTCCGCAAGCCTTAACAAACTTTAACCCATTTAGAGTTAGTTTAAAAACAATATTCACTTGTTTAAAAAAAAAAAAAAAAAAAATCACGGAACTCTTGTTTGTATTACAAAAGTTTGACTAATTAAAGTCTTAAGGACTCCTCAATTATAAAGTGATGGCAAGGATTTTTAATTTTTATTTTTTAGATAATTTTTGCTTTTCTATATGTAATATGGACATCATTATTCTTATACTCATTTAACAAAAGGAAGATCTTAGTTCCTTAAAAAAAAAATAATACATAAATATTTGAGTGTAGTTTGATGGGAATGCATATTTACCCTGTATAAAATATCGAAAGACTATTTTGAATTGTAATCAAATTTTAATTATATTTGTTTGGTTTCTCTTTCTTGTTTGGTTGTCATGAAACTTTATTGATCTCTAAGTTTATCTTGTTTAAGCAAACGTAAGGGAACGGATCAAAGAATCTGAGTGAGTGAAATTGTGAATAAATTATATGCTGTCATTTTTTATGATGGCAAATATGGGTATTGATCATGATCATGATCATTTTCGGCAATGCGTAAATCTATGATGTTTTAATTTGTATTACATGTTTCGGGATAATTTTTGAAGCCATATAGTGGATATGTGATGTTAGTCAATTGTTTAGCCACACAAAAGTCCACTGTGGTCTATGGTCCATTTATCTTTTTTCTTCGAAATTGTGATGAAGATACTTTTCATGTTTTTTTTTTCTTTTTCTATGTGAGAATTTGAATTTTGTCTTGAGTACCTTGAGTGGAGTTTTTTTTTTTTTTTTAATTAAGTAATTATCACATAAAAATTTTCTATCACTTCATTCCATCAATTCCTCAATCCAATATATATATATATATATATATATATATATATATATAGGGAGATTTATTGATTTTACCCAAATAAAAAAAAAAAATTTGTTTTTACCCAACAATTTAAAAAAATTTGATTTTAACCTCCCAAACAAACTATTTCCATTGTATACCCAAGATTACCAAAATACCCTTAAGTTAAAATCACTAAAATACCCAAATATGAAAGTACCAAAATACCCTTAAGTTAAAATGACTAAAATGCCCAAATATGAAATTACGAAAATAACCTTCTTCCTTCTCCTACCAATAGCCTCCCTTCTCCATCTTGTTCTCCATTGCAGCTGAAAATTTCGAAAATTAGGAAGATTTTTGAGATCCATTGCAGCTAAAAAACAATTTATTGAGGGGATTAGTCATTCGAGCTTCTTCAACCATTGAAGTTTTTGGATCCATTGAAGGTTTACACCATTGAAGGTTTTGAAGATTCTTCTTACATTTGAGTTTGAAAGGTAATGTATGAGTTTTTTTTGTTGGTTTTTAGGTTGTTTTGTTTATTTTGCTAGCTAAAAGACTATAAGAATGATTTGGTTGTGAGATCTAAATGTTTATGAAATCTGCGTCGAAATCTGCAAAATCTGCGACGAAATCGGTTTTTCGTGATCGATAATCGGTTTTCCACTCTATGAGATCGGTTTTTCAGAGCCCCGGTTACTGAAAAACCGATCCCGGTTTTCCCGATTTTTCAGTGGACTGAAAAACCGGAATCGGTTTTTCAGTCCACTGGAAAACCGATTTTTCAGTGGATGAAAAACCGATCTACCTGAAAAACCGGGCTGAAAAACCGACGGGTTTTTCAGTGACTGAAAAACCGATCCCGGTTTCCAGTGGCTGAAAAACCGAAACCGAATTAAGGTTTTTTGAGAGAATGAAAAACCGGTCACTTCACTGGAAAACCGAATTTAACACATTTTTAATGGTTTTTTTATATGTTTGTGTTGCTATGTATTGAATATGATTCGATATGATTATATTTTGTAATATTACCCTATTGAAATGAGATTTAATTATCATTTGATTTGAATGTTGTAAGAATGGCTCAAGAGACCGTTGTAATCAATTTTGACGGAGAGTGGAATGGATGTAATTACATTGGAGGGGAGTCGATCATGTGTGGGGTCCAGAAAAATAGTAGTTTTTCATCATTGGTGGATGTTGTATACAGAGAGGCTGCTATTGATAGAAGAAGGTGGGAAATCCGTATATATTATTTACTACAAAGTACAACAAATGGTCAGGTTAAAAAGATACGTATCATGTCCGATCTTGGTATTGTTGGTTTGATGGCGATAAAAAATATTGATGTTAAAGAGATTTATATCGATAAGATTGCCAGAGATTTTGGAGCTGGGGTTAGTAGGCGTACTGTACGTCCATTTGTCACTGATTCAATTCCAGGCATAAGACATGACGAGGCAAATACGGATAGACCAGTAAATCCACATATGGTTGAAAATCATTTTTATCTGACTTCAGGCATTGGGAGCAATCAAGTTGATACTTCTATCACTCCATTTACATCGGTTGAAAGTCTCATTCGTGATGTTAATGATGACTATACGAATTATGGTATTGATGATGAAGATGAAGACACAGATGATAATGGTGATGGAATACAAGATAGTGATGAAGAGCAAACCGGAGATAGTGATGAAGAGGAAACTCGATTTGATGATGTCGCAGAAGAAGAAGAGTTTCCAGAAATAAGATTTTCAGGTTTACAATTTCAGAACAATCCTTCACAACCATACTGGATTGTTCCTGGTGTAGAATTGGGGGACATTGAAGCTACTTCAAGCGCTACGTCAACCGTCTACCAACGTGGTACGTTGTATAAAGGAGCATTCTTTACTAGTAAAGAAGAAATGACTATAGCTATTGGCGAATATGCTCTGAAAGCTAAGTTTGAATATCGGGTTAGACGTTCGGACACGGAGCGATTTGAAGCCGGTTGTAAAGATAAAACTTGTAGCTTTAGTGTTCGTGCAAGATGCAGAAAGGGTTGTTCAATGTGGTTTGTGTTGAATTATGTAGCGGAACACACGTGTCGTCAAACAGCCATGGAATCACATATGAAGAGTGTGAAGGCTATTGTGATCGAAAAATTGTATGCAGGAAAGATGGGAAGAGATCTTTATACACCTAATCGTTTGGTTGGAGAAATGCTAGAGCAATATGGAGTGCAAATCTTATATAGTAAAGCTTGGAAGGCTTTACAATATGCAAAGAAACTAGCATATGGGCAAGCGGATGAATCATATCAACAGCTTCCGTCCTACTTCGAGATGTTAAAACTTTCAAACCCCGGCACAATGACAGCAATTAAAACAGATGAAAACAATCGGTTCTTGTATTCCTTCGTTGCACTTGGAGCTTCTATTGAGGGTTTTCGGTCTTACATGAGACCGGTTGTTGCTATTGATGCCACTCATTTGAAAGGTGAATATAAAGGGGTGATTTTTTTTGCTGCGTGCAAAGATGGGTCGGAGATGATTTATCCCATCGCCTTTGGATTTGCTGACGGAGAGTCAGACAATTCGTGGACTTGGTTCCTAAAAAGGTTGAGAAGAGCAATCGGGGTGTCAGACGAGTTGGTGATCGTATCGGATCGTCATAAGAGCATATCGAATGGGATGAAAGCAGCTTTTCCTGAAGTCCCACATATGTTATGTTTTTTCCACTTGTGGCAAAACCTTAAGCAACAGTGTAAAAAGCGTTCAGATGTGGAAAATGCATTTTACAATGCAGCATACTGTTATGTGCCCGATGAATGCAACAGAATATTGGAAGAAATGCGTGCATTGCATCCGGCCACACATGGAGCTTTGGTTAAGGCTGGAGTGAGCAGGTGGTCACGAGCACATTGTCCAAGAAGAAGATATGAAATGATGACTACCAACATTGCAGAGTCGCTTAACAATTACATGATGCAAGCACGTCGTTTGCCAATAACAACTGCACATGAATATGTAAGAAATGTATTGCAGAGATGGTTTAATAATAGACGTGTTGCTGCTGAGAAGCTCACAACGTATGTTACTACCGCAGCATACGATCGTATCATGTTGGCAAAAGATTTATCCACGGAAGGTAGCGTATATCCCATTGCAGAACCTTATCATTACAGTGTCATACATTATAGCAAAGGAGATGCGATGGTTGATATTCAACAGCACACATGTACGTGTAAGCAGTGGAACCTTGATCAGTTGCCATGTGTTCATGCATGTGCTGTGGCCAGGTATGGTAATTATACATTGTATTTTTTAGTATTTCATGTCATAGCATAACACTTAAATTGTTGATTGTTGATACATGTCAGGTTCAAGGGCGTCAGTTGTGATACACTTTGCAGTCAGTACTATAGCGTGGAGTGGCTAAAAGCTGCATATGCACGTCCGATTAATCCCGTCCCTAAATTGGCCAGTTGGAATGTTTCTGCGGAAGTTAGAAGTATGGTTGTATTACCACCGAAAGGTAAAAGACAAGCAGGTAGGCCGAAGGAGGTTCGGATTCCCTCAGCTGGGGAAGATCCTCGTCGAAAAAAGTGTGGAAGATGTGGTCAAAGGGGACACAACCGTCTTCGTTGCCCTAACCCCCCAACTTCTATCATTGAAGGGACAAGCGCAGAAGTGGATGCGGATGTTGGAACGAGTTCAAATGCTACTGAAAATGAGCCACGTTCTCGAAGATGTCGCTTGTGTCATGAGACTGGACACAACCAACGTCGATGTGTATTACGGTTTCCTACTCCCGATCCACAAATGGCTACTGACGGAAATGATGAGTAGCAATTGATTGACATTTTGTTTATGCATGTTTTATGTAAACGTTTTTATATTAATTACTCAATTATGTATTAATACAGCTGTATAAATTATTATTCCATGTGTACTGTTTTTGACTCATTTCATATCATCTCGGAACCATCAAAATCGGTTTTTCACGGGGCCTGGAAAACCGGTACCGGTTTTTCAGATATGGTGAAAAACCGATCAAGTTGCCTTTCGTTTCCCCAACGTAAAGGTATGTCGATCGGTTTTTGAGTAACTCTGAAAAACCGGTATCGGTTTTCCATGCCTCCTCGAAAACCGATCCACTGCCACCACATTTTCAAGCACGCCAAGTGTGGATCGGTTTTTAAGGGTTCCTCAAAAACCGGTATCGGTTTTTCATGTACTCTTAAAAACCGGTTTTTACTTGGGTTGATTTTATTTCTATTTGTATGTTCATTTTATTTCCCTTTACATGAATTATTTATATAAATCGTTATATTTAAATATATTATATAGATTAGGGAGCGTATAATTTTATTACAAACTATATCATTATTTTAATATCATTATATATTAATTTTATCATTTATTAATATTCATATAATATTAGTAATTAATATATATACCTTTACTATAATATGTGTTATCTTGATATATCATATTAATATGGTTAATATTTTTCATATCATTTTACAATTATTATAACTATAATCCTAATATTAATATAACTTATATGGATGTAATATTAATAATATATATAATACACATGTAGATATTAATAATATAATGTTAATATAATGTTAATAATATAATGTTAATCTAATGTTAATAATATAATGTTAATCTAATATTAATCTAATGTTAATATAATAATATAATGTTAATCTTTTATTAATCTAATGTTAATATAATATTAATATAATGTTAATATAATGTAATAATATAATGTTAATCTAATATTAATCTAATGTTAATATAATAATATAATGTTAATCTATATTAATCTAATGTTAATATAATATTAATATAATGTTAATAATATAATGTTAACCTAATATTAATCTAATGTTAATATAATAATATAATGTTAATCTAATGTTAATATAATGTTATATGTTAGTCTTAATATATATTCACATTATTAATATAATGTTAATGGTATGTTAATAGGTTAACAATAACATAGTATTAATATATTAATATATATTAACATTATGATATTAACATATATTAATATTATATTAACATTAGATTAATAATAGATTAACATTATATTATATTAACATTAGATTAATATTAGATTAACATTATATTAATATTAGATTATTAACATATATTAACATTAGATTAACATTTATTAACATTATATTAACATTATATTAATATTATATTAACATATATTAACATTATAATAATATTTTATTAACATTATATTAACATTAGATTAACATTATATTAATATTTATTAACATTATATTAATATTAGATTATTAACATATATTAACATTAGATTAACATATATTAACATTAGATATTAACATATATTAACATTAGATTAACATTATATTAACATTATATTAACATTATATTAACATATATTAACATATATTAACATTATAATAATATTTTATTAACATTATATTAACATTAGATTAACATATATTAACATTATATTAATATTTTATTAACATTATATTAATATTAGATTATTAACATATATTAACATTAGATATATTAACATATATTAACATTAGATTAACATTATATTAACATTATATTAATATTATATTAACATATATTAACATTATATAACATTATATTAACATTATATTAACATATATTAACATTATATTAATATTTTATTAACATTATATTAACATTAGATTAACATTATTAATATTTTATTAACATTATATTATATTAATATATATTAACATATATTAACATTATATTAACATTTATTAACATTAGATTAACATATATTAACATAGATTAACATATTAACATTATTTTATTAACATTATATTAACATTATATTATATATATTAACATATATTAACATTAAATAATATTTATTAACATTATATTAACATATATTAATATTATATTAATATTAACATTATAATAATATTTTATTAACATATATTAATATTATATTAACATATATTAACATTATAATAATATTTTTATTACATTATATTAACATTATATTAACATTATATTTATTTTGTTAACATTATATTAATATTTATTATTAACATATTATTAACATTAGATTAACATTATATTAACATTAGATTATTAACATATATTAACATTAGATTAACATTTTATTAACATTATATTAACATTATATTAATATTATATTAACATATATTAACATTAGAATAATATTTTATTAACATTATATTAACATTAGATTAACATTATATTAATATTTTGTTAACATTATATTAATATTAGATTATTAACATATATTAACATTAGATTAACATTTTATTAACATTAGATTATTAACATATATTAACATTAGATTAACATTTTATTAACATTATATTAACATTATATTAATATTAGATTATTAACATAGATTAACATTATAATAACATTTATTAACATTATATTAACATTAGATTAACATTATATTAACATTAGATATATTATATTAACATATATTAACATAGATAACATTATATTAATATTTTATTAACATTAGATTAACATTATATTAATATTTTATTAACATTATATTAACATTAGATTATTAACATTATATTAACATTATATTAACATTAGATTAACATTATATTAACATATATTAACATATATTATATTAAATAATATTAACATTTATATTAACATTATATTAACATTATATTATTAACATATATTAACATTATATTAACATTATATTATATTAACATTATGTTATTAACTATAATGTTTAATTATAATGTTTTGTTGGCAATTTAAAAATATAGAATGCAATACCATCAAATAAATAATGAATACTAATAAAAGAATAATTAAATTTATTTATATACCACATCTCCATCAGTGTCTACAAACCATTTTCCAAAATTATTAACTTTATACATAGGCTTTGAGCACATATATATGTCTCTGGCCATCTCGGACCTTAGTGCGATGACATCTGCAACGGTCTCATGTTTTCTTGATTTCCATGTACTCGTTCTCCGCTGCACAATGTCACGTACGTACATGGCCACATATGCTCCGCAGCTGGTCCTGTATATATCATAATATATAAACTATATACATCAAGATAATAATATAAACATATATTAACATTAACATTATTAAATATCATAATATATAAACTATATATAATAATTAAGCTATAATTATATATTAATGTTAATCATAACCATATATTAACATTATTAAATATCATAATATATAAACTATATATAATAATTAAGCTATAATTATATATTAATGTTAATCATAACCATATATTAACATTATATTAATTTATGTTTATGTTAATATATTAACATAAAGATAATTAATATATTAACATAAACATAATATATATAAACTTACTCACCCATCAGGTTGCTGAGGCACAGTTGCTTGTTTAAGACGCTGAAGTCTCCACCGGCGATCCACGGGTGGCATACGTACCGGTGTCTGCTCATAAAATCCCAGGAGACGCAATAAAATAGGCATCAAACATACCAGCGGCTCAAGTGGCTCTCGTCGATAGGCTATGTCAACCCTTGCCAAGGGATCATATATTATGATTCTTTCCTCTCTAATGCACACATCACAAAGGACCCAGTGTTGTTGATTCAAGCTACACGGTAGCAACACCTGCATTTCAAAACGTTAGTATTATAGGACTAGAAGGGATATTCATATAATAAATATTAACGTTCGAACTACACTTACACTATTAATCTTCCACCACGGGACTGCTGCGTCTATAAGCCCAAGACCGTACGCAAGCATATCTGGGGGTACATCAGCTGTAATTGGATCAAATGTTCTTTGTTTGCTGGTGTAATGCGCCCTATAATGCGCTGTCATCATTGCCTGCAATAATATATATAAAAAATGTTAAAACCAATCAACCGAACGTAATATGAAATTATAAATGCATAACTAACTTAAATGTAAATACTTACAAACAAAGAACTGCCATGGACAGCGTATGTCTGATCTTCCATCTCATTCCACCCTTTTTTTCTTAGGCACATCAAATAAGAATCGATGTGCTCATTCGTCAACCACTCGTTCACATCCTCGAGGGTGACCAATGTGGTTGGTATCACAGCATATGGCAAACGATCAATCGAACGCCTACAATTCAAAAAAAAAGTATTAAACATTATTATATATTTTCTTACATTACCAATAAGGATACAAAAATTAGAAACGTTTTTTTTTTTTGTTTAAATATACCTGAGATCCAATGTGGTTGCCGCTTTATATTCATTATAGACCACTTCTACAGGGTCTATAGACTCTACCACCTCCTGCTGCTGCTGTTGGACCACTTTCTTTTTCTTTTTCGCTGGCCCCGGATCCGTGTACGGTGTCCGTAGAGGTGCTGCTGGCTTTGTCTTTCGTTTGCCCCGTTCGTCCTGCAGTTGTAAGTAAATTCAACACATGTATAAATTTAATATAACCAATTATATTTCAGAATGCAACACAATAGGGATACAAAGTCTACCTGGTCATGCTCACGATCAGTGTCTGCAGCTGATACACCTCCTAAGATCATGTGGGAGTGGTCACCCTGCTCCTCCTCCTGCTGGGGTGACTGCTGAGGTGGCTGCTGGTCACCCTGCTCCTCCTCCTGCTGGGGTGACCGATGAGGTGGCTGCTGGTCACCCTGCTCCTCCTCCTGCTGGGGTGACCGATGAGGTGGCTGCTGGTCACCCTGCTCCTCCTCCTGATGGGGTGACCGATGAGGTGGCTGATGATCACCCTGCTCCTCCTCCTGCTGGGGTGACTGCTGAGGTGGCTGCTGGTCACCCTGCTCCTCCTCCTGCTGGGGTGACCGATGAGGTGGCTGCTGGTCACCCTGCTCCTCCTCCTGCTGGGGTGATCGATGAGGTGGCTGCTGATCACCCTCATCCTCCTCATGGATGGCTGAATGGCCTACATCAATAGGCGACTGACGGACACCCTCGCCCTGCTGTGGTGGTGGTGGTGATGGGTAATACATGTGAAAGCTCCTACCATCATCATCATCATCGTCATCGTCGTCGTCTGGATCATGCCTAGCAACCGGAGGCCTGGGAATATGTAAATGCTCTTCCACCCGTCTCAGCCTACTATCTATCTCCTTTACCATTTGAAAGGTTGCCTTTTGCCTCCTATCCATTTTACTTAACTTCTTATGGGTTGTCTTCTGTAAATCCACAATAAACTCAAACAACCGCTTCACCTGTTTCACAGAATCATAAATATATATCATTTTACATACTACCCTTAATTTTAAAAAAAATTTGACAGAATTTCCCATGTTTTTTGAGTATCCAAGAAAATACAACCTGCATATTTAAACAAATTACACTTCGTCTATCATATTTAGAGACTCCGTCTCTTTTTCACACTCCGTACTACTACATAACATGTCCACATCTTTTGCATTTACTACAATTGAAATTGATTAAATAATTTTATTATATAAATAGAATATTTGTACCTCATAATCTACGTGCTGTACATCATGTGCCTTCTTTGTCCGAAACTCTGATAAGGTATCCGATGATTCTGATTGCACGCTTCGGACGTCTTTAAGTGGCTGATCGTCACCCTCCACCTCATCATCATCCTCTCCCTCCACCTCCTCATCATCATCCTCTCCCTCCACCTCATCATCATCCTCTCCCTCCACCTCCTCATCATCATCCTCTCCCTCCACCTCATCATCAACCTCTATCTCAACCTCATCCCCTACACCATCATCATCGTCATCATCATCATCATCATCATCATCACTCCCCCCGCCGCCATATTTATGTACTTCATCATGAACTATATGATTCGGATTAAATGATTTCCAATAATCCATCTCCCTCTCGGCATCAGTAGGCTCCAAGGTTTGCTGAATGCCAACTATCTGCATTATATCAATATATTTAGTTATACTACAATTATATACTTAATATAAATAACAAACAAATAATTGACACAAATTTAGGTTATGTTTGCCACTTACGGGGGGGAAATCATCTAGGCTGTGTATATTTGTGGGTGTTCTCTTCAGTGATCGTCTCATACATCTTGGTAGATCGCTTTCCGGGTTCTTGATCGTTTTTGATATCTTCTCCCGTAACACTGGGAACAACTCCACTAACCACCACTATAATGTAACAATGATTAAACAAAAAACATACATATAGTTAGTAATGGTCAGATAATATATAATGCAAAATTGATTAAAACATACATATAACCATATATAGTTAATGTAATAGAAGGAAGCAATAAATATTGAAAGTATTAGTTATACCTGAAATGCTAACACATAGCCATAAATATTAATGGTCTTTGGGGGATTTCTGACCCGCTCTTCATTAAGTGCCTTGTCGAGACAGTATAACAAGACACTATAGCATAATGTGCCCCAAGGGAATGTCTTCCATCTCTCTGTACTCTCAATGAGGACCCACATAAATGGATAAATGCTAGCTCTATCATCCAGTCCCATAAATAGATGGAAAGGAATCCCTACATTCGCCAACTTTAACAGATCATCATCATCTATCGGATCCTGCCCTGCACGATCTCCCTCCCCTCTATCACTTCTTGCCTCAAGAAATCTGACCAACTCCTTCACCTCCGGCGACACTCCATTAAACATTCGCCCTAGGAGACCGTTTGGCTCATTTGGAGCTATTTTGAAGATTTTACTGTCGATGCCCCCAAAAGGAAGTCCGGTCACCAATAGAAACTCTTGTTTCCCAAACCTATAGCTTCTCTCCCCAATTTCAAACCACCTCTCATCACGGCGTGCATCCACTACATTTATCTCTCTAGCAAGCACCCACAAAATCACAGAACCAGCAGCCGTATGATTAGTTTCCCTCAAAATATGTCCGAACGGACATTCTGCTATGAACCGATCGTATAGGTTTCTTCTTTTAATAACGGCAATTATCCTAATAACCAATCTTTGACCAATGTGTGTGTTCCCGCTCGTATGTCTGTCAATTGTGTGTGAACTATATTTATAGTCGAAATCCATCTGTAGGAAAGAAAAACAGGAAAGAAATCATCAGTAGCAGAATCGGTTTTTGAACTGAATCGGTTTTTGAAGGCATCTGAAAAACCGGTTAATGAAATTGATCGGTTTTTGAAGGCATCTGAAAAACCGGTTAATGAAATCCATCGGTTTTTCACTAAGGTTTTCCACGATCGGTTTTTTAGATCGGTTTTCCACTTCGGTTTTCCACCATCGGTTATTCATTTCGGTTTTCCACCATCGGTTATTCATTTCGGTTTTCCACTTCGATTTTCCACCATCGGTTTTCCACTTTCCAGTTTTTCATTTGTTACCGAAATGAATAACCGATTGTGAAAAATCGATCGTGGAAAACCGATCGTGGAAAACCGAAATGAATAACCGATTGTGGAAAACCGATCTCAAAAACCGATCGTGGAAAACCGATCTCAAAAACCGATCCGATGCCGACAACTCTTCTCTGGTCGGAATCGGCCATTTTCAACACAAACACGACCAAACACACTAAATCCAACCTATTCTAAACCTAATCATCCTAAACTAACATCCATAACACAAACACACATATCAAAATACCAAATCTCAATCAAAACATACAACAAACATATCAAAATCTAACCTTCACACTTTCTGCAGGTTCGCCGGCGGTAGGAGCTGCTCGGGGAAGGTCGGCAACGTCGCGGTGGTGGCCGGAAACGTCGCGGGGAAGTCGGATCTAGATCGGGTTCGGGTTCCGCAAAAACCGGTTGGTTTTGAGTGAGAAATCGATGGACTGTGGCTGTAGTCCATCGGTTTTGAGGTATATATATGGGGGGGCTTATTCATAATTTCACCATTCGATTTTTCGTAAATTTTAAACTGTTCAGGGTTTTTTTGTAAAAATATCCAGGGGTATTTTGGACAATTTGGGTATATCAGGCAATATATTTGTTTGAGAGGTTAAAAACAATTTTTTTAAAAATAATGGGTAAAAACAAATTTTACCCTTTTTAAATGGGTATTTTCTACAATTTCCACATATATATATATATATATAGTTGGACTTATAGACACTAGGCTAGATTACTTTCGAAATCAACTAAGATAGAACTCTAAAATATGGTCCGGATTTCTACTCCAGAAGTTGGGAGAGGGCTACCTACTCAAAGATAAAAAATAAAATAAAATTACCCATACATTAATAAGACTTTACTACTCAAACCTGTCTTTCAGCTTCAAATGGGAGTGATGCAGTGTCCAATAATTTTATACTAACACTGATTAGACAACATTTGACAATTCAAAGATTCAAAAAATAAAATAAAATAAAATAACATTTGACAAGTCCAAAATGTTAGGTCGATGTCGGCTTCTGTACATTAAAAAAAAGTTGATGTTGAACAAACTGATTGTAATGTTGTACATATTTAATCACATATTTTTGGATCTATATGCAACTTTGCATCATTTTTCGACTGTAAGATTTACAGCATTTCAATTAAAGAGGCGAGAGAAACATTTTTCATTTGTATCTATACGAATGGACAAATAAAGATAACAAAAAAGAAATAATAATTATTATACAAAATGAGATTGATAATATATAAAGGTATTAACTTAGTTGAGCTGTCTGCATCTCAATCTTAGTTCAATCCACAAATTGATGGTTTAACCTATAGCCAAACCATTGAGTTATGAAAATTGGGATTGACGTTTAAGACCATTAAATTCGGAGCACCGAGCTGGAAGGTAGATGAGACTTACAAAGGTAAAAAATTTAGATTACATCGGAAATAGGGCAAATCGCACTAACCCTTGACTTTTATCCATAATTGCAACAAACTTTGTACTATTTTCTCAATTGCACTAACATCCCCTTGGATTATTGAACTGACCATAGTTAGTCAACTAAGTCAAAGAGACAATTTGGTATTTTTATTTATTATCATCAATTAAATAATAAAAATAAAATTATGGTCCAATAGTGTTGCATCACATCAACCCTAAAAATAATGATTAAAAAAAAAAACCTAAAATACTTACGAACTATAAACCAAAAAAAAAAAAAAAAATGAAAAATCTTCTGTCTTCATCACCTTTATCATCACCCTTCACATTTGTCGCCGCCACTCGCCATCCACCACCGCCCCTTCCTTCACACATCTTTTGCTCTCTCCATCTTCCCCTCCTTAACAGCTTTATCTCATATTTACGATGCGAGCATCAACTAATCTGATTTACAATGGACTAGGTTTAGTGGTCAAACTGTTTAAGTCGAAGCTAACTAGTGAAAGTTTGGATTTGTATGCTAAAGTTTGGGTTTTTATAAGATTTTTTCCTTAAATGATAGAATCTACGTTGTTGTTGTTTGTATTAGATAAGGTTTTTGAGATAATGAAGAACAATGAATAAGTTTATCATGTTATTTGTAAGGGAGATGGAGTTGCTTCTTCCCTAGAGATGGAGCGCTTCCATCTTCATTCAATCTCGAATTTTTGTATATTCAAATTTAAAAAAATAATAATTTTTTGTTAATTCTATTACTTTAAATTTTAGATAATTAATGTTTAAGAAATTTAGATGATAAAGAGATTATTTTACTCTTTGGACTTAACTGGCTAACAATAATCAGCCATCAGTCAACTAATCAAGGGGACATTAGTGCAATTAAGGTAATAGATCAAAGTTCATTGTAGTTATAGATAAAATCAGAGGAAGTTAATGTAATTTGCCCTAGAAAATAAGTCAATTTATTACCATACGATTGAAGAAAGCATGCAACAATTGGTGGTGCTTGTAATTACCATAAGAGAGAGGATACCCAGAGGCACAACATGCTTGACATGAGCCAAAATGTACAAGCAACTAAGTTTATGTGGTTGCATGAAGATGAGTATGGTTAGATTTTGTACCTCAACCAAAATCTGCAGACTATACAATGTAGTTGATAATTGCAATATGTCTTCATTTGCTGACCCAATTAGCATACTAGTACTACCTCAACAATAAATAAATCAAACAAGAAAATCAAGTGATCAAATAAACCTTGCTATGGGTAGCACTGAGGTTGCCTCTGTAGACAACATAGGCCCGTTGGACTGTGAACTAAACTAGTTTCGGTTGAGTCAGTTGCCAACCAAATTAACCGATTGGTACAAGAGATTGGACCATTTGGTAATTGCTGCATGAGACCCTCACCATTTGTTTTGATATCTAATGGAGGAGGCCCAATATCAACTGGCGGCCCAATAACTTAATTTTACCCAGCTAACCCCATTATTATTATTAGAAAAAAATTACAAAAATAACCTCTTTTGAAGGTTGGAGTTGAAAAATAACATTTTTTAAAAATTAAAAATTATTATTATTTGTTTTATTAATGATAATTTAATTAAATTTGTAATCTTTTATCTGTTTATATTCATTTTTTTTTTTAACAAAAGTAACAAAACCTAGGTTTCTGCTAAATGACAAAGACGGTTAAGTCAAGGAAGTTGGTTTGTATTTGAAAATTGGAAAAGTTATGACCATTATTTCATGATGGGTTTGGCTATCTTTTTTATTGGATAAGGTTATCCATTAATAACAATCTTTGGATTGGTTATAAGAATAGTTATTAAAGAATATTCAGAAATTTGTATTGATGAGTAACGTAAGAGTGGTTAAGATTATCGATCAACAACATCATTTGAATTGGTTGTAATGGTAATTATTGAAGAATATCTAAATATTATTATTGATGAGTAACATAAGAGTGGTTATTAAAAAAATATTCAATGATTATTATTGATAAATAATCTTATTCAACCAGTAAAATAGTCAAACTCGAGGTGGATTGATTTATTGTTATTGTTAGGTATAACTTGATTGAATTTGTAGTTTTTATCCAATTAAATTCAGCTTTTTTATAACAAAATTCAAATTATAACAAGACAATGAAATTGGTTAAATCGACAAATTTAGTTTGTATTTAAAAAGGGAAAAATTCATTTTGGTCCTTGATTTTTTAAAAATTGACAATTTTTTAAACATCTTTAAGATAATATACCAAACATCCCTAAATTTATAAAAAATTCATCATTTTAGTCCCTATCGTTAGTCAATCGTTAGTCAAATTAACGGTAAGAATGTTAAAATGGTAATCTTGAGTTAAAATTTTTGAAAAATTTCATTTTAGTCCTTAATTTTTTAGAAATTGACAATTTTTTAAATATCTTTAAGATAATATACCAAACATCCTTAAATTTATAAAAAATTCATCATTTTAGTCCTGACCGTTAGTCAACCATTGGTCAAATTGATGGTGAAAAGGTTAAAATGGTAATCTTGTATTAAAATTTCTTAAGATAACACGTGTGTAGTATAGAAAAATTGAGATATTTGAGAAGAATACTAAAGGTAAAAAATTGGAGTCATATTTGAATTTTTTATACCATTATGGGTTGATGATATTTGAGAAAAATATTGGATGTAAAAAATTAGAGCACAAAAATTGGGAGATCAAAAAATGGACAAACAAATTGGAGAAGAAAATTAAAATATTTGGGCAGCAAAATTGTAGCCACCAACAAGCAACAACACCCCCTTTTAAACTCATTTTCTTGTTATCGTTTTTACCATAAAAAAATAATATTAAATTGTTATTATTTTGGTTTTATGTGTTAAGGGCAAAAATGTATTTTTTTTATCTATCAAAACCTATCAAATCCGATACAACAAACAATTCATTCACTCAACATACAACATTAAAAAATAATAATAATAAAAATTTAATAAAAAATTATAAGGGTATTTCGATCTTTTCAATTCTAATTTATTTTTATATGGAAGGTATACTAATCATTTCAAATATCTTACATTTTAATGCATCAGTGGTAAAAAGGTACTTCCAATAAAGTAGGGGTAGTTTAGTCTTTTTTTATTTTTTTGTTAATATTAATTGTTAAAAAAACTAGTCAGCAGGACTAAAATGATGAATTTTTAACAAATTTAGGGATGTTTGGTATATTATCTTAAAGATATTTAAAAAAATGATCAATTTCTAAAAAATTAGGGACCAAAATAAAATTTGACCAACGGTTGACTAATGGTAGGGACTAAAATGATGAATTTTTTATAAATTTAGGGATGTTTGGTATATTATCTTAAAGATATTTAAAAAAATTGTCAATTTCTAAAAAATTAAGGACCAAAATGAATTTTTCCCATTTAAAAATTACAAAAGTTGTAACCATTTTTTGTGATTAATTTTTGTCAAAGAAGAATTGTAACCATTTTGTCCTTTGGATTGATTATTAGTTGTAATTTGAATGAATTTTATAATTTTTCCCCCAACCTCATTATCCAAATTAAAAATCCACTAATTTTTCAATTGTATACTACATATTAAGACGGGGATGGCAAAAAAATAAATATCATTAACTACATTTTCAATCAGGGAATGAATCTAACTTTAAATTAGGTTAATTAAAGACTCTGGTAGATAACTTAGAGCATTTTAAATCTGACTTTTTTCATGGAGCTTCGAAAATCTCAAACACTTATAAAAATATTAACCATCAAATTTGTCGTGTCTAAATCAAATTATGCTTGAATTTCACTCAAAAAGTTAAATTTTTGTGAGAAAAATGTGATAAAAGATTAGCAGATGAGTAAAATTACTACATATACGATGTGGACCATGTGGTTAAAATTAAAATTTTGACAAAGTTATAAAGTGGAACCTGACAATTTTAAAGGTGGATGTTTCATCTCAATGAGACAAGAGTAGGGATGGTAACAGATCGGATCGGATTGGATCGGGTTTTACCTTTTTCGAACCAAACTTGAAATTTTTAAGGGATGCTCCAAACCCAAACTTTACCCCAAATGGATCACTAATTTGTGCCCTAAGCCCAAACCCAATTGGAATGACTTGTTCCAAACCTGACCCGTTAAACAAATATACAAAAAAAAAAAAAAAAAAAAAAAAACCTTACTACATTCAAGATGAAATGTCATTACACAATCCAAAATATTAATATTACATAGTCATAAATACTAAAATAATAGCAACACTATAACCAAGTTTCATTAAAATACTAAATAAATAAATAAACTGAAAACATTACAAATATTCATGCTAAAAATTCATCCCAATGCTTTCAAATACAAATCTATAACCAAAAAAAAAAAAAAGTAAGTTATTAAGTTTTAATGTTACACATAAATAATATCAAAAGTGTAATATATAATTGTCATAATTTACCTCATCATCATCACTGTCTTCTTCATAATAATCATCTTGTTGAGCTTTTTTATGTAACCCTACACATATGAACTAATAAAATATGTTAATCAATATCAAATTGATACAATTAACTAACACTAATTTAAAATTTATAACTTTCATACCTCATTTTTTAACCAACAACCAGTTTTGTACACACATTAATGTTTCTAATATGTTTGGGTGCAATTTACCACGATGTGGTCTAACAACTCTACCACTAGTGCCAAAAGGCTGATTCTGAAGCAACCGTTGATATGAGAATGACATAAACATCTCTAGCAATCCTAACCAATATAGGATACTTACTTCCATTTGTATTCTACCACATAAGAATATCTAAATTATCGTAATTTGGTAAAACCTTTTCATACAAATAAGTATCCAACTCTGACTTAGAAAAAAGTTGTATCATGTTTACTTACATAATCATCATAATAAGTCAATCGATCAAATTTTCTTTTACTTGACAAACGAGACGGAGAGTAAGAATAACTAGAAGAACTTCCACATGCTTGAGCCCTCAAGGTGTACTCATTCACCAAATCACAACATAAATTGTAAGCACAAGTGACATTAAAGCTTGAGTCTGACGAATATATATACGGTTGTACATAGACATGCATAGTATTCAATATCATTCCATTCTTTTGTATATTAAAAATTATTTGCTATTCAGACAAATAATTTGTGTTTTCTGTTTTCAGGGGTCATTATCATCTACAAGTTCAAATTCTACGGGGAATAATAGTTATTGGGCAAATCAACCTTTAATGAACAATGTGCCAAAACAAAGCAAGATCATTCAACCAATGTGGTGTCAAGGTTGATTGCAATAGCAAAGTTGTTTATGAGCAACACGTATCTGAAAAGAAACATCAGAGGAACATGCAAACCCATCTTAATTTGTATGAGCGATGTTAGATCGGATTTGATTAAATTATGTGCCAAAACAAAGCAAGATCATTCAACCAATGTGGTGTCAAGGTTGATTGCAATAGCAAAGTTGTTTATGAGCAACACGTATCTGAAAAGAAACATTAGAGGAACATGCAAACCCATCTTAATTTGTATGAGCGATGTTAGATCGGATTTGATTAAATTTAATTTAATACAATAATGTGGAATCGTAATTGGGTGAAAATAACTAAATTAAAATTGTCAACGTGATTTCCTGGTCAACGAGAATTCAATATCCAATACCTATAATCAATACGAAACGATACAAAAGCCAAGAACAAAACAAAAGATAGAAGAATAGAAGGTCAAGAACAAAAACAACACAAAGATTTTACATGGTTTAGCGAGTGCGCTTACGTCCACAACTGTCTCTCAATAATCCAGCAGAGTGATAGTATATTATTTTCTGGTTGTCTCCTGTTACAATGAATTCAATCTCTATTTATAAAGGAGAGGCGTTATAATTTTGGTAGCAATAAAATAGGAAAAATAATTACGTTAAATGCATTTCCTAATTGGTTAAAGTATAATCAAGAAACTGCCCCGTATATCTCGAGATCACGTTGACTGAATTCAAATTTAAATTAACTTCCGTTTCTGGTGAGAGAATCACGACAGAATCAGGTCATTGCCTTTTCTGGAAGATTTCCTTGTCTGACACACCACTGAGTGAGCTGTAAACTGCTTTGAGCGATCTCGAGCTGTGCCGTGCTGAGTAGCGAGCTGCATATGGGACGAACTGCACAATAATCTGAGCACTGTGATGCAAGCTTGCTAGTGCGAGCTGTATGATTTGCTGTGTGCGAGCTGCATAGCTCGCTGAGCTTACCATTGATAAACTGAGCCTCGTCTGACATGCCTTTAAATTGAGTTGACTTGCTGGGTTTTATCAGGCTTTTACCAGTCCATTTGCTTGATCCAGAAAATACACATAACAAAAACAATTGTTGAATACGCTTTTAAATTAATATTAAAATTAAAATGGTTTAAAATTATATATCAATAAACTAAAATTATGAAATTATCTATCAGGTATTTATATTGATATAAAATTAACATAATTTATATTTGAAATATATATACATATATATGAGTAATTCTACCATCAGTGTTCCCTAATTTTAAAAAGTTAGAACGAACCAATTAAATTTATCCATTATATTTAAATTAAATAGGAGAAAGAATTTGTTTTATGAAAAAAAATATAATATATGATTTTGATTGATTCGTCCTAACTTTTTAAAAGTTAGAAAACACTAATAATAGAATTACTATATGTATATATGTATGTATGTATATGTAAAGTTTTGTTAAATATAATGTTTTAACAATAAAATAATTTAAAGAAACATAAATAAAAGAGAGTGACAAATCATTTTCATGATATTTAAACTTTCTAATTTCTCCCTTCTCTCACTAATTTATCACATATCTTTCATAAGTTTTTCACTTTTTTTTTTCTATGAATATAAGTGAAATTCATATATATATTTTGATGTAAGCACAAAAAATCATTAATGGATGCAAAGCAGCATGTATTATATTATAGCAATGATCATTGGATTACTTTATCTCTATTTTTGTTTTGGTTTAAAAGCAAAACAAGCTCCTAGACAAGTTAAAAGCCACCAACTTAATTTCCACAGTTCTCCAACTGGGTTCTTTTGCTTTTGCCATTAGATTAACCACCCCCCTTATAAAATCATTGTAAGTTGTAGAAGCATTTAACATTATCACAGGCTTGCACTTGCAGAAGCATTTAACATTATCACAACTTGTAGTCTACAATCTACATTTAACATAAATCACATGCATATAGTTGCAGAAGCATTTAACATTATCAGCAGTAAGTGTCATTTTCACACTCCCTGCAACAACCTTGCTAAAGGCTTAATATTCAACGACCTTTTTGAACAGTGAAATTAATTACGCTGAGTTTTTATTATATTTTTCTGAAACAAACATACTTCCATTTACAGAAGGGAAGAAGAAATACACGATGGCTTGCTGTCAACACATGTGCCCTCTGATTGCCTTTAAAAATCAAGCAAGCAATAGAGATAAACATAGAATTAGAGGTGTGAAGAAAAAGATGTCCAAAAATTTTGTGAAGGGTGGTGGTCTTTGTGTAGCACTAATACTTGTGACTCTACTCTTCAATGCAAAATGTTCTAAGGCTACTTCAGTGGAGATCAACAACAGCAGCAGCTTCTTCCAGTGCAGCCACGGCTCCTCCATCAATGACTGCCTCGATGAGGATCTCGACTTCGTGATGGGCACGGAAGCTAACGACCCCAGCCTTGACGTACGCAAAGCTCTCGGTTCTAATCATCCGGTACCAGATTGTGGGAGAGGCAAGAGCTCTAAATCCTGCCTCCCAAATCGAAATGATCCGAAAGTAGCTGAACATTGTTATAAGAAAGGGGTTTATACTCAAAATCGTGCGTGCTAGAAATAGTAAATTCTAAAGACTATTGTCAAGTTTGACTAAAATCGAAAAATAATTCTATTAGTTTAAAAATCCAATTGGTCCGACAATTGGATTTGTATCTATTTTCGATTTAGATCAAATCTTAATTACTACCTATCTTTCTGGATTCTCCTTTTCAGTAAGTGTTGTACGTTAAACTTTATCATGTTCATCATAGTTTAGTATTTTGTGATCTGCATCTGTTGTTCTTGTTTAAGCTAATGTAAAGGAAAAGATGAGAGAATCTGTGTGAGTGAGACTAGAAATAAATCATAAGCAATCATAGTTGATGCTCACAGACATGAGTATTCAATTTCATCGTATTGTAAAATACATAAATCTATTATGTTTAATTTGTGTTATATATATGTTCCTGAATAATTTTTAAGCCTTATAGTTTGTATATGATGCTAGTCCATTATTTAGCTACACTATACAAGTCTACTATGGTCCATTATTTTTTTTTCTTGAAATTGCATTGCAAAGGTACTTTTTTTTTCTCCATATGTTATGCTATTCTTCATCTTGAGAATTTGAATTTCATCTAACTAACTTAGTTCAGTGGAGTTTTATTAATTAATTATCGAAGAAAAGTTTCTAATGACTTTATTAGATGAATTCCTCATTCCAGAGGAATTCTCTTTACAAAAATATCAATTAAATTAATTTACAAGAGAGGGAACCACACGTTCTCTCCTAACTTATGTAGCTATGCACTTTCCTATCTACCCAATATATTCTCATGATCCCATGCCCTCTGGTATTGGGGTGCAACATATGATGAATTTTCTCTTTGTCAGAGTATATTTCTCTTGATTAAAGGAGTAACCATCTGAAGCATGTAATAAGTAATAGTTTAGTGTACATTTGATACAATTTATCTAACGGTTAAAAGTGTTCTTTTAATGTAAAAAACTCTACTTGATTTTTTTTGCGTCGTTTAGTTGATATCTCAATAGAACTTTTGGTGAATTAAAAAAACTGAAAAATATCTACTCGGAGAGTAGACCTTTTTGAGCTTCTCCAAGTTTACATTTTTAAGTTTTTTTTTAAAGATTAAAATGTCTATTATACCCTTATTTTATTTTATTAATATTTTATACATTTATAACCCTATTACATTTTCTTTATAAATATAAACACATAACCTCTACTTTCATTCTCTTTTTACTTCATAAAAACTTTTGATAATCCTCTTTAACTAATAAGTTTTATATATTTTGTGTTTTTTTATTGCAATTTTTTTTAATCTTTATTGTCATGAATATTATATGTCATATTTATATATAAATATAATATAATTAGTTTGTTATTGGTTCATTGATATATACTTACATCAAATAATTATTGGTTGTTTGATTGATTAATTTTTTATGATTAAGGTTGAAATCATTACATTCTTAGAATGAATATGGTACTTCTCTCTCTCATACTCTTTTTGGTAAATTAATATTTTAAAGTGTTTTAAAAATAATTTAATCAATCAATTTATAATTTAAAAGAACTTTTTTAATTGACAACCAAACAATCAATAATTTTCTTTCAAAAGATCTACTACTAAAAGATATATTTCTAAAAGATATACTTGAAGAAGTTATATCAAACAAACCCTTAATCAGTATCAACATTTTTATGGATGTAAATGTCTCCATATTATGGCAATGGATATTTACACTGTGTAACAAGATTAACCTCCGTAAGTCTTAACAAACTTTTAACCTATTTAGAGTTAGTTTAAAAACAATATTCACTTGTTAAAAAAAAAAAAAAAAAATCACGAAACTCTTGTTTGTATTACAGAAGTCTGACTAATTAAGGTCTTAAGGACTCCTCAATTATAAATTGATGGCAAGGATTTTTAATTTTTATTTGTTAGACATCATTATTCTTATACTTATTTAACAAAAAGGAGATCTTAGTTTCTTCAAAAAAAAATTAATAAATAAATATTTGAGTGTAGTTTGATGGGAATGCATATTTACACTGTATAAAAAATCGAAAGACTATTTTGAATTGTAATCAAATTTTAATTATATTTGTTTGGTTTCTCTTTCTTGTATAGTTGTCATGAAACTTTATTGATCTCTTAGTTTATTTTGTTTAAGTAAACATAAGGGAACAGATCAAAGAATCTGAGTGAGTGAAATTGTGAATAAATTATATGCTATCATTTTTTATGATGGCAGATATGGGTATTGATCATGATCATGATCATTTTCGGCAATGCGTAAATCTATGATGTTTTAATTTGTTATTACATGTTTCTGGATAATTTTTGAAGCCATATAGTGGATATGTGATGTTAGTCAATTATTTAGCCACACAAAAGTCCACTATGGTCTATGGTCCATTTATCTTTTTCCTTCGAAATTGCAATGAAGATACTTTTCGTGCTTTTTTTTTTTCTCTTTTGTGAGAATTTGAATTTTGTCTTGAGCACCTAGAGTAGAGTTTTTTTAATTAATTAATTATCACACAAAAATTTCCGATCACTTCATTCCATCAATTCCTCAATCTAATATATATATATATATAGTTGGACTTATCGACACTAGGCCAAATTACTTTCAAAATCAACTAAGATAGAATTTTAAAGTACAGTTCGGATCTCTATTCCAAAAATAAAAGTTAGAAGAGGGTTACTTGCACAAAATAAAAATATATATATATATATATACTAGGAGTGGTGCAATGCCCAATAATTTTATACTGGTACTGATTTGACAACATTTGACATTTCTAAAATTCAAAAAATAAAAAAATAAAATAACATTTGACAAGTCCAAAATGTTATGTCGATGTCGGCTTCTGTACATTAAAAAAAAAGTTGATGTTGAACAAACTTATTGTAATGTTGTACATATTTAATCATATATTCTTGGATCTATATACAACCTTGCATCATTTTTCGACCGTAAGAGTTACAGCATTTCAATTAAAGAGGCGAGAGAAACATTTTTCATTTGTATCTATAAGAATGGACAAATAAAGATAACAAAAAAGAAATAATCATTATTATACAAAGTGAGATTGATCCAATAATATATGAAGGTATTAGCTCAGTTGAGCTGTCTACATCTCAATCTATATTCGGAGCATTTCAATTAAAGTTCAATCAACAAATTGATGGTTAAACCTATATCCAAACCATTGAGTTATGAAAATTGTGATTGATGTTTAAGACCACTAAATTCGGAGCATCGAGCTGGAAGGTAGATGAGACTTAGAACGGTGAAAATTTAGATTACAGAGAAAATAGGGCAAATTGCAATAAACAGTTGACTTTTATCCATAATTGCAACAAACTTTGTACTATTTTCTTAATTGCACTAACATCCCCTTTGCTGGTGGAACTGACCATAGTTAGTCAACTAAGTGAAAGAGACAATTTAGTCTTTTTATTTATTATCATCAATTAAATAATAAAAATAAAATTATGGTCCACTAGTGTTGCATCGCATCAGCCCTAAAAATAATGATTTAAAAAAAAAAAAAAACCTAAAATACTTACAAACTATAAACAAAAAGAAAACGAAAAATCTTCTGTCTTCGTCACCCTTTATATTCGTCGCCGCCATTGGCCATTCACTACTGCCCCTTCCTCCACATGTCTTTTGCTCTCTCCATCTTCCCCTCCTTAACAACTTTATCTCATATTTGCAATGCGAGCATCAACTAATCTGATTTACAATGGACTAGGTTTAGTAGTAAAATTTTTAGGTCGAAGCTAATTAGTAAAAGTTTTGATTTTTATGCTAAAGTTTGGGTTTTTATAAGATTTTTTTGCTTAAATGATAGAATCTACATTGTTGTTGTTTGTATTGGACAAGGTCGTTGAGATAATGAAGAACGATGAACAAGTTAATCATGTTATTTGTAAGGGAGATGGAGTTGCTTCTTCCCTAAAGATGGAGCGCTTCCATCTTCATTCAATCTTGAACTTTTGCATATCCTAATTTTATAAAAATAATAAATTTTTTTTGTCAATTTTATTAATTTAAATTTTAGATAATTAATGTTTAAAAAATTTAGATGATAAAGAGATTATTTTACTTTTTGGACTTAACTGGCTAACAATGATCAACCATTAGTCAACTGGTCAAGGGGATATTAGTGCAATTAAGGTAATAGATCAAAGTTCATTGTAGTTATAGATAAAATCAGAGGAAGTTAATGCAATTTGCCCTAGAAAATAAGTCACTTTATTACCATTCGATTAAAGAGAGCATGCAACAATTAGTGGTGCTTGTAATTACCATAAGAGAGAGGGTACTCACAGGCACAACATTTTTGCCATGAGCCAAAATGTACAAGCAGCTAAGTTTATGTGGTTGCATGAAGATGAGTACGGTTAGATTTTGTACCTCAACCAAAAATCTGCAGACTATACAATGTAGTTGATAATTGCAATATGATTTCATTTGCTGACCCAATTAGCATACTAGTACTACCTCAACAATAAATAAATCAAACAAGAAAATCAAGTGATCAAATAAACCTTGCTATGGGTAGCACTGAGGTTGCCTCTGTAGACAACACAGGCCCGTTGGACTGCAAACTAAACTTGTTTCGGTTGAGTCAATTGCCAACCAAATTAACTGATTCGTACAAGAGATTGGACCATTTGGTAGTTGCTGCATGAGACCCTCACCATTTGTTTTGATATCTAATGGAGGAGGCCCAATATCAACTGGTGGCCCAATAACTTAATTTTGCCCAGCTAACCCCATTATTATTATTTCTATTGGATGGATTGTGTTTGTTTTATTAATGATAATTTAATTAAATTTGTAACCTTTTATCTGTTTATATTCTTTTTTTTTTTTTTTTTTTAACAAAAGCAATAAAACTCAGGTTTCTGCTAAATGACAAAAACGGTTAAGTCAGGGAAGTTGGTTTATATTTGAAAATTGGAAAGTTATGACCATTATTTCATGATGGGTTTGGCTATTTTTTTAATTGGATATGGTTATTCATCAATAAAACTCTTTAGATTGATTATAAGGATAATTACTAAAGAATATTCAAAGATTTTTATTGATGGGTAACGTAAGGGTGGTTAAGATTATCCATCAAAAACCACATTTGAATTGGTTGTAATTGTGATTATTGAAAAATATATAAATATTTTTATTGATGAGTAATATAAGGGTGGTTATTAAAAAAATATTCAAGAATTATTATTGATATATAACCTTATTCAACCAGTAAGATAGTCAAACCCGAGGTAGATTGGTTTATTGTTATTGTTCGTTATAACTTGATTGAATTTGTAGTTTTTATCCAATTAAATTCAGCTTTTTTATAACAAAATTCAAATTATAAAAAGATGATGAAATTGGTTAAATCGACAAATTTAGTTTGTATTTGAAAATTAGAAAAGCTATAACCTTTTTTGTGATTAATTTTTGTCACAGAAGAATTGTAACCATTCTGTCCTTTTGATTGATTATTAGTTATAATTTGAATGAATTTTATAATTTTCCCCCCAATCTCATCATCCAAATTAAAAATCCACTAGTTTTTCAATTGTATACTACATATTGAGACGGGATGGCAAAAAAATAAATATCATTAACTACATTTTCAATCAGAGAATGAATCAAACTTTGGATTAGGTTAATAAAAGACTCTGGTAGATAACCGTGAGCATTTTAAATCTGACTTTTTTCATGGAGCTTTGAAAATTTCAAACACTTATAAAAATATTAACCATCAAATTTGTCGTGTCTAAATCAAATTATGCTTGAATTTCACTCAAAAAGTTAAATTTTTGTGAGAAAAATGTGATAAAATATTAGTAGATGAGTAAAATTACTACATATACGATGTGGACCATGTGGTTAAAATTAGAATTTTGACAAAGTTATAAAGTGGAACCTGACAATTTTAAAGGTGGATGTTTCATCTCAATGAGACAAAAGTAGGGATGGTAACGGATCGGATCGAATCAGGTTTTGTCTTTTCCGAACCCGACCTAAAATTTTTGAAGGATGCTCCAAACCCGAACTTTACCCCCAATAGATCACTAATTTTTACCCTAAGCCCAAACCCAATTGAAAGGACTTGTTCCAAATCCGACCCGTTAACTCGATTTAGTTTTTAACAAAAACAAATATACAAACAAGAAAGCATAACAAATATAATAATAATAATAATAATAATAATAATAAACTTACTACATTCAAGATGAAATGTTATTATACAATCCAAAATATTAATATTACATAGTCATAAATACTAAAATAATTGCAATACTATAACTAAGTTTCATTACAAATACTAAATAAATAAATAAAGTGAAAACATTACAAATATCCATGCTAAAAATCCATCTAAGTGCTTTCAAACACAAATCTATAACCAAAAAAAAACAAAACAAATAAACACTATAAGTTATTAAGTTTTAATGTTACACATAAATAATATCAAAAGTGTAATATATAATTGTCATAATTTACCCCATCACCATCACCATCACTATCTTCTTCATAATAATAATTTTGTTGAGCTTTTTTATCTAACCCCTACACATATGAACTAATAAAATATGTTAATCAATATCAAATAAATACAATAAACTAACACTAATTTAAAATTTATCACTTTCATACCTTATTTTTCAACCAACCAGTTTTGTACACACATTAATGTTTCTAATATGTTTGGGTGCAACTTACTACGATGTGGTCTAGCAACTCTACTACCAGTGCTAGAAGACTGATTCTAAAACAATCGTTGATATAAGAGTGACATAAACATCTCTAGCAATCCTAACCAATATATGATACTTACTTCCATTTGTCTTCCACCACATAAAAATATCTAAGTTATCGCAATTTGGTAAAACATTTTCATCCAAATAAGTATATAACTCTGACTTAAAAAATGTTGTATCATGTTCACTCACATAATCATTATAATATGTCAATCGATCGGATTTTCTTTTACTTAACAAACGAGACGGAGAGTAAGAATAACTAGAAGAACTTCCACATGCTTGAGCCCTCAAGGTGTACTCATTCACTAAATCACGATATAAATTGTAAGTCCAAGTGACATTAAAGCTTGAGTTTGATGAATACATATACATAGACATGCATGGTATTCAATTTCATTCCATTCTTTTGTGTATTAAAAATTATTTGCTATTCAGACAAATAATTTGTGTTTTCAGTTTTCAAGGGTCATTATCATCTACAAGTTCGAATTCTACAGGGAATAATAGTTATTGGGCAAATCAACCTTTAATGAACAATGTGCCAAAACAAAGCAAGGTCATTCAACCAATGCGGTGTCAAGGTTGATTGCAATAGCAAAGTTGTTTATGAGCAACACGTATCTGAAAAGAAACATCAGAGGAACATGCAAACCCATCTTAATTTGTATGAGCGATGTTGGATCGGATTTGATTAAATTTAATTTAATACAATCATGTGGAATCGTAATTGGGTGAAAATAACTAAATTAAAACAATTGTTGAATATGCTTTTAAATTAATATTAAAATTAAAATGGTTTTAAATTAATAAACTAAAATTAAGAAATTATCTATCAAGTATTTATATTGATATAAAATTAACATAATTTATATTTGAAATATATATACGAGTAATTTTACCATTAGTGATCTCTAACTTTAAAAAGTTAGAACAAATCAATTAAATGCATCCATTGTATTTGAATTGAATAGCAGAAAGAATTTGTCTTATGAAAAAAAAAATATACAATACATGATTTTGATTGGTTCGTCCTAACCTTTTAAAAATTAGAAGACACTAATAATATAATTACTATATGTATATATGTATGTATATGTAAAGTTTTGTTGAATATAATGTTTTAACAATAAAATAATTTAAAGAAACGTAAATAAAAGAGAGTGACAAACCATTTTCATGATCTTTAACCTTTATAATTTCTCCCTTCTCTCGCTAATTTATCACGTATCTTTCATAAGTTTTTCACTTTTTTTTTTCCATTTATGTAAGTGAAACTCATATATATTTTGATGTAAGCACAAAAAATCATTAATGGATGCAAAGCAGCATGTATTATATTATAGCAATGATCATTGGATTACTTTATCTCTATTTTTGTTTTGGTTTAAAAGCAAAACAAGCTCCTAGACAAATTAAAAGCCACCAACTTAATTTCCACAATTCCCCAACTGGGTTCTTTTGCTTTTGCCATTAGATTAACCACCCCCCTTATAAAATCATTATAAGTTGTAGAAGCATTTAACATTATCACAGGCATATACTTGCAGAAGCATTTAACATTATCACAACTTGCAGTCTACAATCTACATTTAACATAAATCACATGCATATAGTTGCAGAAGCATTTAACATTTATCAGCGGTAAGTGTCATTTTCACGCTCCCTGCAACAACCTTGCTAAAGGCCTAATATTCAACTACCTTTTTGAACAGTGAGATTAATTACGCTGAGTTTTTATTATATTTTTCTGAAACAAACATGCTTCCATTTACAGAAGGGAAGAAGAAATACACGATGGCTTGCTGTCAAGCCAAGTTTTTAGCATAATTCATCTTGAATCCAAGATGACTAGTTGACTGACTTCAAAATGGTTACAGTTATTGAAATCATAGAGAAGCCACAAGAGAAATTAAATTGTTTTCTACTTTGAAGAAGAGAAACCACAGGATAAATTAAAACATAAACTACATGACCACAAAACCAGCAACACCAAAACCATAGAAGAGAGGAGAAGAGAAGAGAAGAGAGGCACTGGCATGACGGGGACCGAGGGATTCTATGTTTTGTTTATACACCGGGTCACCGGGTCGGGGTCAAAAAAGCTTGTCCCCGTTCTGACCCGGTAACCCGTCCCGTCAACCCTTGCGCCCCAAACCCGTTCCAAATTGATTGTTTTTACCTCAAACCCGCTCCAAACAGACCGGGTTTTCCAGATTTGGATCGGATCATATATTTTGTCATCCGAGAGCTTTCATGCCACTCATTTCACGGTAAAACATGCATCAAAACCAGTCCACTTGTTACAGATTTCTACTTTTATTTTTTGGAAAGTTAGAGATTTCTACTAGCTCTTTTTTTTTTTTTTTTTTCCACCTACTCTGTTCTCTCTTTCTCTTAAATGATTGAATTCTACAAGGGCCACTATCCACACGTGCCCTCTGATTGCCTTTAAAAGTCAAGCAAGCAATAGGGATAAACATAGAATCAAAGGTGTGAAGAAAAAGATGTCCAAAAATTTTGTGAAGGGTGGTGGTCTTTGTGTAGCACTAGTATTTGTGACACTACTCTTCAATGCAAAATGTTCTAAGGCTACTTCAGTGGAGATCAACAACAGCAGCAGCTTCTTCCAGTGCAGCCACGGCTCCTCCATCAATGACTGCCTCGATGAGGGTCTCGACTTTGTGATTGGCTCGGAAGCTGGCTCCCCCCACCCCAAGTTAAACATACACGACGCTACCGGTCCCAATAAACCGATAGTGGATTGTGGCAGAGGCAAACCCTATAAACCCTGCCTCCCAACTATGAACAGACCGATAGTACCTCCTCATTGTGGTGGCATATATATATGGCAATATGAATCGCGATTGCCATTACTAATGGAAGAATTCAGAATACAGTTATCAGGTTTGACTAAAATCAAAAAACAACTCTATCACTTTAAAATCAATACAAATCCCATTAATTAGACGTATGGTATTTTCTTTGATTATAAAACTGTAAGACTATTTTCATTTGCAATCAAAGCTTAATTATATGACTCTTGTTTAAGTAAATTTAAGGGAACAGATCAGAGAATTTGAGTGAGTGAAATTGTGAATAAATTATATGCTATCATTGTTGATGATGATAGATATGAGTATATCATGATTATGATCATTTTCTGCAATGCTATGATGTCTTAAATTATATGCTATCATTGTTGATGATGATAGATAAGAGTATATCATGATTATGATCATTTTCTGCAATGCTATGATGTCTTAATTTGTATTACATGTTTCTGGATAAGTTTTGAAGCCATGGAGTCCATATGTGAAGTCAGTTGCTTAGCTACACAAAAGTCTACTATGGTCTATGGTCCATCTCTCTTGTTTCTTTGAAATTGCAATCAATGTACTTATCATGTTCTTTTTCCTTTTTCTCTGATGTGAAAATTTGAATTTTGTCTTGAGTATCTTGAGTGGAGGTTTTTTTATTAATTAATTATCACGTAACAGTTTCTGATCACTACATTCCATCAACTCCTCAATCCACAACTCTAAGTTTCAAAAAAATAAAATAAAATAACATTTGACAAGTCCAAAATGTTAGGTTGATGTTGACTTCTGTATGTGTATATATATTTTTTGAGATATGTATATCAAAAAAACGTTGATGTTGAATAGACTAAAGGGTCGTTTTGTTTTTTTTATCTGAAGACTGAACAGTGTTATTGTAGACTGAAGACTGAATACTCACTGAAATCTGAAATCTGATAATATATATTTGTTTTTTTTTTCCTTACCTCTAAATGTATAATAATCTTGTTTATTTTTTAAAGTTAAAATTGTCTGAATACTAACAATTTGACATTTATATCTTTTTATTATTAGTTGTTAAGTAACTTTATTTAATATGATACAAACAATTGCAATAAATTATTTAACAATATTAAATATTTATATATATAATATTTTGATTCATAATTAAAATAAGATGAATTATTATAGTAGAGTCAATTAAATTTATATATTCAAATAAAAATAAATAAAATGGTCTTAAATCGAATTACTACTACAACAAAAATTGAAATTGTAAAGTAATATACATTGATAACAGATTCGATAACAAAAAAAAAAAAAAAAAATTTGAGGTTCTATTATACATCGATAACAGATTCGATAAAAACTTTGAGATAAAAAAACCAAAAGGAGAAACAAGATGAGAAATTTTGAGGTTCTATTATACACAAACAAATTTTCATCAATATACATAAACCAAAAACACCAATAACACAGTGAAACTTTAACAAATAAATATAATATTGGCTACTCTACAAGTAGATTAATAAAGAAAATCAATAAAGATTATTACCGAAATTTGATTGGAGAAATATAGTAATTCAGCTATAGGAAAATTTGATGTTTTGATGTTTAGATGTTTAGGGTTTTTATTTTTTAATGTTGTTTGTTAAAGCATTAAAAGAAATTTGTATAATGTAAAACTAAGATAAACTTGAAAATATGTTATTTTAAGAAAGATAAACTTGGAATAATATATTTATAAATCATTAAGTGATTTTGTATTAAGTGAAAAGTCAAAAAATGTAACTTTTTTTTTAAGTGGTTTTTGAGTTGTTTTAAGTGGTTTGACCACTTAAAAAAATAAACAAAAATATCTTAATTGACCTAATTCAGCACCATTAAGTATTAAGTGCAAAAAACAAACAACCCCTAATTGTACCGTTGTACACATTCAATCACATGTTTTTGGATCTATATGTAATTTGCGTCATTTTTCGACCGCAAAAGTTATAGCATTGCAGTTAGGATTTCAATTAGGGATAATCTTATTTTCCTCTTATAATTTGAAATAATACCAAAATCCCCTAATATTTTTAAAAATCGCTAATTTCCCTCTTATCAATTTATATGATTGATTAAATACCTATGTAATATATAAAAATATCCCCAAAAAAAATTGCTTTTAAAGTTAGTGTTAAAAATCAAAATTTGATCTTTAATATGAAAAGATAAAACTACAAAGACACTTTAATCATTTTAATCATTTCAATAACGGTAGTAATGATAAAAAGTAAAATGAGATTTTCAAACTATAAAAGAGAAGTTAGTGATTACATCAAATTATAAGGGAAAAGTGGGATTATCTCTTTCAATTAAATGGGCGACAGAAACATTTTTTGTTTGTATCTATACAAATGAACAAATAAAAATAACAACAAAGAATGAATGATTATTAGACAAAATGATGAGATTGATTCAATAATATATGGAGGTATTAACTGAGTCGAGCTATCCGCGTCTCAGTCTAAGCCCAATCCTTGAATTGAATGTGAAACCTACATCCAAACCATTAAGTTATGAAAATTGGGATTGACGTATATTTTTACTAATTTTAATTTTAATAATATAAATATATATTTATTACATATATTTCTACTAATTTTAGGAGACCTATTTTATCTAGATTTTAATTCATATATATATATATATATATGTTAATATATGATTTACATATCATTGTTGATTATTGAGTCATAATTTTATATTTATGTTTATATATGAGAATTACAAATAGTGTGATTCTATGGCCACCTAAAATAGTTCTCCCTACACCCTTTTTTATTAATATTTAGTTACTAAAATATTCATACGTCGAATTACTTAAAAGAACATAATTAAACAATTACAAAATACCCTTATAAATATTAATTCTCTTGTAAGACATTTTTAATCTGCTTTTATCATTGTTTCCATACTCTTTTACGCTTTTATTATGAAGAGACTTTTGAATATTTATTTCTTTAGACCGAATTGTTTTGGTTAATATAGAACCAAATATTCTTTAAACTGATAACATAATAAATACTTTACATAAAAAATTTTCAAGAAAAATAATAGAAGTTGTATATATTTGTTATTTTATTTGTTTCCCAAAACTAGTGTTTATTTATATATTAATTTTTAAGATCATTATAGTAGATGTTTAAGTTTGATTTTAATAACTTAGTTTTTAAATATTAGTATATTGCTGCATTAACTTAAAATTACATTTTCCTTTTAGGCCTCCAAAATCAAAATTCTGGCTCCGTCCCTAATTGGTTGTTTTTGGTGGCAGAAATTGTGTTAATTTTACTGGTATATTTAATTGAATTTCACCAACTTTGAATATCAATTTGTACTGATTGCAAACATTATAAATAGCTATATAATGCAACTGATTTCCGATCTTATCTTGTGTTCCATGTTCCCTCATTTTTGTAATTCTTGGTTTACCTCCCTTTTTTTCTCCTCCATTTATATCATATTTTCCTTTTATATTTTACAATAATTTCAATTATTAGAGGGGGAAAGAAACATTTTTCTTCTGTATCTATACGAATGGATAAATAAGAACAACAAGAAAAAAAGAAAGTGATCATTCAAGACGAGTTTGGTGCATTGAGAAACAACATGCATGCTTGACTTGAGCCAAAATGTTACAAGTAGCTAGCTTATGTGGTTGCATGAAGATGAGTATGCCTAGATTTTGTAATTCTACCTCAACCAAAACCTTCAGATAGAGCTTCTCATTTGGATTCACATACAAAGCAGTTATCATTTCCATACGATTTAATTTATTTGCTGATCAAGCTCTATTAACACACTAGTACTACCTCAACGATAAACAGATCATAAAAGGAAAATCAAGTGATCAAACAAACCTTGATATGGGTAGCATTGAGGTTGCCTCTGTAGACAACACAGCCCACTATGTAACTTGAAACTAAACTAGTTTCGGTTGAGTCAGTTGCCAACCAACTTAACCGATTAGTATAAGAGATTGGATTTGAACCATTTGGTAGTTGCAGCATCAGACCCTCGCCATCTGTTTGTTTTTATCTAATTGAGAGGGCCCAATATCAACTGGGGGCTAATAACTTAATTATCCCAACTAACCCATTATTTATTTTGGATAAATTGTATGGTTTTATTCATCATAATTTTATTAAATTTGTAATCTTTTATCTAGTTATATTTAAACTTTTTTTTTTAACTAAAGTAATAAACTCAGGTTACAGCTATGTCACACAGTTAGTTAAGTCTGCAAAGTTGGTTTGTATTTAAAAATTAGAAAAGTTGTAAGCATTGTTTTTTGGATTGGATTATCATTAATATTGTTAGTTATAACTTGATTGAATTTGCAGGTTTTTTTACCCAATTAAACTCAACTTTTTTATAACAAAATTCAGGTCATAACAAGTTGATGAAATCGGTAAAATTAGTTTGTGTTTGAATACTAAAAAGCTGTGACCAATTTTGTGATTGATTTTATTGATATTGTGTTACAACAACTTGATTAAATTTAATTATTTACAAAGTCGGTTCAGTCGCGATATTAATTGAGTTTATTTGTATTAAAAGATTAGAAGAATTGTAACCGGTTTATCTTTCTGACTGATTTCATCACTAATAAATTTGTAATTTTTTGCCAAACTCATCATCCAAGTAAAAATCCACTAGTTTTTGAATTGTCTACTACGTAATAACACTAGATGCCAAAAAAATAAATTTCAATAACTACAATTTCAATCAGACAAGGAAACAAACTTTGAATTAGCTTGGTGAAGGAGTCAAAGGCACAAAGACAACAATGTCGGTCATCAAACCGATGATGCCCCTGTGGTAGATAACACTGGGCATTTTAAATTTGGCTTTTCTCCTTGTTTGAGTTAAGTTAGTTAGTATTGGCGGTAGCCAATCACATTATTCCAGCTAGTTTCAGTCTTCCAGTAAGCTCATGACAGGTGTATTACTAATTCAGTTATTAGCCTATAACAAGCTGCCACATTAGCTTAAGTGAGTTACACTCTGTTGAGGAACTATAAATGCATGCTTCAGCTGTACTTCAAGTTCTCAATAAATGAAATCACAGAATTCATGGGCTTCTGTTTTGTTTTCTCTCTTTTTTGCTGTTTTCCTGTTTTCTCGGTGAACTTCAACACTCCTACAGCTTTGAAAATCTCAAACACATACATCAAATTTGTTGCGTCTAAATCAAATTAGGCTTGAATTTCATTCAAAAAGATTAAAAAAACTCGTGAAAAAAATTATGATAATAAATTAATGAATGAGTAAAAGTACTATATACGATGTGATTAAAATTTAATTTTGATAAATCTATAAAGTGGAACTTGAGAATTTTCTCAAAAGTAAATCAAATATTTTCTTCTCTAGCTCTTTGATAAGGGTGGATACTTCTTCTTAATGAGACATGAGAGCTTTTATGTCACTCATTTCACTATAATAATATGTATCAAAACCAATCCACTAGTTACAGATTTCTACTCAGAAGATTTTCTTTTGTTTTTTCCACCTACTTTTGTTCGCTCTCAAATGATCATTGAATTCTACAACGACCACTATCACATGTGTCCTCTGATTGCCTTTAAAAATCAAGCAAGCAATAGAGATAAACATAGAATTAAAGGTGTGAAGAAAAAGATGTCCAAAAAAAATTTTGTGAAGGGTGGTGGTCTTTGTGTAGCACTACTACTTGTGACACTACTCTTCAATGCAAAATGTTCCAAGGCTACTTCAGTGGAGATCAACAACAGCAGCAGCTTCTTCCAGTGCAGCCACGGCTCCTCCATCAATGACTGCCTCAACGAGGGTCTCGACTTCGTGACGGGCTCGGAAGCTGTCTCCAACCGCATTGCCACAGGCAAAGCTTTCAGTCCTAGTAAACCGGTAACGAATTGTGGGAGACTTCACAGCTATAAATCCTGCCTCCCAAATCCAAATGATCCGAAAGTAGCTGAACATTGTTACGTCAAAGGGACTTATACTCAAAATCGTGGGTGCCGGTAATAGAGAATTCCGAAGACTATTGTCAGGTTTGACTAAAATCGAAAAATAATTCTATTAATTTAAAAATCCAATTGATCCGGCAAATGGATTTGTATCTATTTTCGATTTAGATCAAATCTTAATTACTACCTATCTTTCTGGATTCTCTTTTTCAAGTAAGTGTTATACGTTAAACTTTATCATGTTCATTATAGTTTAGTATTTTGTGATCTGCATCTGTTGTTCTTGTTTAAGCTAATGTAAAGGAAAAGATGAGAGAATCTGTGTGAGTGAGACTAGAAATAAATCATAAGCAGTCATAGGTGATGCTCATAGACATGCGTATTCAATTTCACCGTATTGTAAAATACATAAATCTATGATGTTTAATTTGTGTTATATATATGTCCCTGAATAATTTTTAAGCCTTATAGTTTGTATATGATGCTAGTCAATTATTTAGCTACACTATAAAAGTCTACAATGGTCCATTAGTCTTTTTTTCTTGAAATTGCATTGCAAAGGTACCCTTTTTTTTTCTCCATATGTTATGCTATTCTTCATCTTGAAAATTTGAATTTCATCTAACTAACTTAGTTCAGTGGAGTTTTATTAATTAATTATCAAAGAAAAGTTTCTAATGACTTTATTAGATGAATTCCTCATTCCAATGGAATTCTCTTTACAAAAATATCAATTAAATTACTTTACAAGAGAGGGAACCACACATTCTCTCCGAACTTATGTAGCTATGCACTTTCCTATCTACCCAATATATTCTCATGATCCCATCCCCTCTGGTATTGGGGTGCAACATATGATGAATTTTTTCTGTGTCAGAGTATATTTCTCTTGATTAAAGGAGTAACTATTTGAAGCATGTAATAAGTGATAGTCTTAATCGGTACCAATATTTTTATGGATGTAAAGGTCTCTATATTATGGGAACGGATATTTACACTGTATAACAAAATTAACCTTCGCAAGTCTTAACAAACTTTTAACCCATTTTGAGTTAGTTTAAAAACAATATTCACTTGTTTGAAAAAAAAAAAAAATCACACAACTCTTGTTTGTATTACAAAAGTCCGACTAATTAAAGTCTTGAGGACTCCTCAATTATAAATTGATGGCAAGGATTTTTAATTTTTATTTGTTAGATAATTTTTGCTTTTCTATATGTAATATGGACATCATTATTCTTATACTCATTTAACAAAAGGGAGATCTTAGTTTCTTCAAAAATAAACTAATAAATAAATATTTGAGTGTAGGTTGATGGGAATGCATATTTACACTATAAAAAATCGAAAGACTATTTTGAATTGTAATCAAATTTTAATTATATTTGTTTGGTTTCTCTTTCTTGTTTAGTTGTCATGAAACTTTATTGATCTCTTAGTTTATCTTGTTGAAGCAAACGTAAGGGAACGGATCAAAGAATCTGAGTGAGTGAAATTGTGAATAAATTATATGCTATCATTTTTTATGATGGCAGATATGTGTATTGATCATGATCATTTTCGGCAATGCATAAATCTGTGATGTTTTAATTTGTATTACATGTTTCGGGATAATTTTTGAAGCCAAATAGTGGATATGTGCTGTTAGTCAATTGTTTAGCCACACAAAAGTCCGCTATGGTCTATGGCCCATTTATCTTTTCTCTTCGAAATTGTAATGAAGATACTTTTCTTTTCTTTTTTTTTCTTTTCTCTTATGTGAGAATTTGAATTTTGTCTTGAGTACCTCGAGTGGAGTTTTTTTTTTTTTAATTAATTAATTATCACTTAAAAATTTTTGATCACTTCATTTCATCAATTTCTCACTCCAATATATATATATATAGTTGGACTTATAGACATTAGGTCAGATTACTTTCGGAATCAACTAAAATGGAACTCTAAAATACGGTCTAGATTTATGCTCCAGAAGTCAGGAGAGGGCTACCTACTCAAAGATAAAAAAAAAAAAAAATTACTCATACATTAATAAGATTTTGTTACTCAAACCTGTCCCTCAGCTGGTAGAAAAACAAAGATAGATGGGAGTGGTGCAGTGTCTAATAATGTTATACTAACACTGATTTGACAACATTTGACAATTCTAAGATTCAAAATATAAAATAAAATAAAATAATATTTGACAAGTCCAAAATGTTAGGTCTATGTCGGCTTCTGTACATTAAAAAAAAGTTGATGTTGAACAAACTGATTGTAATGTTGTACATATTTAATCATATATTTTTGGATCTGTATGCAGCTTTGCATCATTTTTCGACCGTAAGAGTTACATCATTTCAATTAAAGAGGCGAGAGAAACATTTTTCATTTGTATCTATACAAATGGACAAATAAAGATAACAAAAAAGAAATAATAATTATTATACAAAATGAGATTGATCCAATAATATATAAAGGTATTAACTTAGTTGAGTTGTCTGTGTCTCAATCTAAGTTCAATCCGCAAATTAATGGTTAAACCTATATCCAAACCATTGAGTTATGAAAATTGGGATTGACGTTTAAGACCATTAAATTCGAAGCACCAAAGCTGGAAGGTAGATAAGACTTACAAAGGTGAAAAATTTAGATTACATAGAAAATAGGGCAAATTGCACTAAATCCTTGACTTTTATCCATAATTGCAACAAACTTTGTACTATTTTCTTAATTGCACTAACATCCCCTTGGATTATTGAACTGACCATAGTTAGTCAACTAAGTCAAAGAGACAATTTGGTTTTTTAATTTATTATCATCAGTTAAATAATAAAAATAAAATTATGGTCCAATAGTGTTGCATCACATCAACCCTAAAAATAATGGTTAAAAAACAAAAACCTAAAGTACTTACAAACTATAAACAAAAAGAAAACGAAAAATCTTATGTCTTCATCACCTTTATCATCAACCTTCACATTTGTCGCCGCCATTCGCCATTCACCAGCGCCCCTTCCTCCCACATCTTTTGCTCTCTCCATCATCTCCTCCTTAACTGCTTTATCTCATTTTTGTGATGCGAGCATCGACTAATTTGATTTACAATGGATTAGGTTTAGTAGTCAAACTGTTTAGGTCGAAGTTAATTAGTGAAAGTTTGGATTTTTATGCTAAAGTTTGGTTTTTATAAGATTTTTTTGCTTAAATGTTAGAATCTACATTGTTGCTGTTTGCATTGGATAAGTTTGTTGAGATAATAAAGAACGATGAACAAGTTTATCATGTTATTTGTAAGGGAGATGGAGTTGCTTCTTCCCTAGAGATGGAGCGCTTCCATCTTCATTCAATCTCGAATTTTTGTATATTCAAATTTTAAAAAAAATAATAATTTTTTGTCAATTTTATTACTTTAAATTTTAGATAATTAATGTTTAAGAAATTTAGATGATAAAGAGATTATTTTACTCTTTGGACTTAACTGGCTAACAATAATCAGCCATCAGTCAACTAATCAAGGGGACATTAGTACAATTACGGTAATAGATCAAAGTTCATTGTAGTTATAGATAAAATCAGAGGAAGTTAATGTAATTTGCCCTAGAAAATAAGTCAATTTATTACCATTCGATTGAAGAAAGCATGCAACAATTGGTGGTGCTTGTAATTACCATAAGAGAGAGGATACTCAGAGGCACAACATGCTTGACATGAGCCAAAATGTACAAGCAACTAAGTTTATGTGGTTGCATGAAGATGAGTATGGTTAGATTTTGTACCTCAACCAAAATCTGCAGACTATACAATGTAGTTGATAATTGCAATATGACTTCATTTGCTGACCCAATTAGCATACTAGTACTACCTCAACAATAAATAAATCAAACAAGAAAATCAAGTGATCAAATAAACCTTGCTATGGGTAGCACTGAGGTTGCCTCTGTAGACAACACAGGCCCGTTGGACTGCAAACTAAACTAGTTTCGGTTGAGTCAGTTGCCAACCAAATTAACCGATTGGTACAAGAGATTGGACCATTTGGTAGTTGCTGCATGAGACCCTCACCATTTGTTTTGATATCTAATGGAGGAGGCCCAATATCAACTGGCGGCCCAATAATTTAATTTTACCCAGCTAACCCCATTATTATTATTAGAGAAAATTACAAAAATAGTCTCTTTTGAAGGTTGGAGTTGAAAAATAACATTTTTTAAAAATTAAAAATTATTATTATTTGTTTTATTAATGAAAATTTAATTAAATTTGTAATCTTTTATCTGTTTATATTCAATTTTTTTTTAACAAAAGTAACAAAACCTAGGTTTCTGCTAAATGACAAAGACGGTTAAGTCAAGGAAGTTGGTTTGTATTTGAAAATTGGAAAAGTTATGACCATTATTTCATGATGGGTTTGGCTATCTTTTTTATTGGGTAAGGTTATCCATCAATAACAATCTTTGGATTGGTTATAAAAATAATTATTAAAAAATATTCAGAAATTTGTATTGATGGGTAACGTAAGGGTGGTTAAGATTATCGATCAACAACATCATTTGAATTGGTTATAATGGTAATTATTGAAGAATATCTAAATGTCGTTATGATGAGTAACATAAGAGTGGTTATTAAAAAAATATTCAAGGATTATTATTGATAAATAACCTTATCCAACCAGTAAGATAGTCAAACTCGAGGTGGATTGATTTATTGTTATTGTTAGGTATAACTTGATTGAATTTGTAGTTTTTATCCAATTAAATTCAGCTTTTTTATAACAAAATTCAAATTATAACAAGACAATGAAATTGGTTAAATCGATAAATTTAGTTTGTATTTAAAAATTACAAAAGTTGTAACCATTTTTTGTGATTAATTTTTGTCACAGAAGAATTGTAACCATTTTGTCCTTTGGATTGATTATTAGTTATAATTTGAATGAATTTTATAATTTTTCCCCCAACCTCATTATCCAAATTAAAAATCCACTAGTTTTTCAATTGTATACTACATATTAAGACGGGGATGGCAAAAAAATAAATATCATTAACTACATTTTCAATCAGGGAATGAATCAAACTTTGAATTAGGTTAATTAAAGACTCTAGTAGATAACTTAGAGCATTTTAAATCTGACTTTTTTCATGGAGCTTCGAAAATCTAAAACACTTATAAAAATATTAACCATCAAATTTGTCGTGTCTAAATCAAATTATGCTTGAATTTCACTCAAAAAGTTAAATTTTTGTGAGAAAAATGTGATAAAAGATTAGTAGATGAGTAAAATTACTACATATACGATGTGGACCATGTGGTTAAAATTAAAATTTTGACAAAGTTATAAAGTGGAACCTGACAATTTTAAAGGTGGATGTTTCATCTCAATGAGACAAGAGTAGGGATGGTAACAGATCGGATCGGATTTTGTCTTTTTCGAACCAGACTTGAAATTTTTAAGGGATGCTCCAAACCCAAACTTTATCCCAAACGAATCACTAATTTGTGCCCTAAGCCCAAACCCAATTGGAATGACTTGTTCCAAACCTGACCCGTTAACCCGATTTAGTTTTTAACAAAAACAAATATACAAACAAAAAAGCATAACAAAAAAAAAACCCTTACTACATTCAAGATGAAATGTCATTACACAATCCAAAATATTAATACTACATAGTCATAAATACTAAAATAATAGCAACACTATAACCAAGTTTCATTATAAATACTAAATAAATAAATAAACTGAAAACATTACAAATATTCATGCTAAAAATTCATCCCAATGCTTTCAAATACAAATCTATAACCAAAAAAAAAAAAAAGTAAGTTATTAAGTTTTAATGTTACACATAAATAATATCAAAAATGTAATATATAATTGTCATAATTTACCTCATCACCATCACTGTCTTCTTCATAACAATCATCTTGTTGAGCTTTTTTATGTAACCCTACACATATGAACTAATAAAATATGTTAATCAATATCAAATAGAAACAATTAACTAACATTAATTTAAAATTTATAACTTTCATACCTCATTTTTTAACCAACAACCAGTTTTGTACATACATTAATATTTCTAATATGTTTGGGTGCAATTTACCACGATGTGGTCTAACAACTCTACCACTAGTGCCGAAAGGCTGATTCTGAAGCAACCGTTGATATGAGAATGATATAAACATCTCTAACAATCCTAGCCAAAATAGGATACTTACTTCCATTTGTCTTCCACCACATAAGAATATCTAAATTATCGCAATTTGGTAAAACCTTTTCATCCAAATAAGTATCCAACTCTGACTTAGAAAAAGTTGTATCATGTTTACTTACATAATCATCATAATAAGTCAATCGATCAGATTTTCTTTTACTTGACAAACGAGACGGAGAGTAAGAATAACTAGAAGAACTTCCACATGCTTGAGCCCTCAAGGTGTACTCATTCACCAAATCACAACATAAATTGTAAGCACAAGTGACATTAAAGCTTGAGTCTGATGAATACATATACAGTTGTACATAGACATGCATAGTATTCAATATCATTCCATTCTTTTGTATATTAAAAATTATTTGCTATTCAGACAAATAATTTGTGTTTTCTGTTTTCAGGGGTCATTATCATCTACAAGTTCAAATTCTACGGGGAATAATAGTTATTGGGCAAATCAACCTTTAATGAACAATGTGCCAAAACAAAGAAAGGTCATTCAACCAATGTGGTGTCAAGGTTGATTGCAATAGCAAAGTTGTTTATGAGCAACACGTATCTGAAAAGAAACATCAGAGGAACATGCAAACCCATCTTAATTTGTATGAGCGATGTTGGATCGGATTTGATTAAATTTAATTTAATACAATAATGTGGAATCGTAATTGGGTGAAAATAACTTAATTAAAACTGTCGACGTGATTTCCTGGTCGACGAGAATTCAATATCCAATACCTGTAATCAATACGAAACGACACAAAAGCCAAGAACAAAACAAAAGACAGAAGAATAGAAGGTCAAGAACAAAAAAAACACAAATATTTTACGTGGTTCAGCGAGTGCACTTACGTCCACGACCGTCTCTCAATAATCCAGCAAAATGATAGTATATTATTTTCCGGTTGTCTCCTGTTATAATGAATTCAGTCTCTATTTATAAAGGAGAGGCGTTACAATTTTGGTAGCAATAAAATAGGAAAATAATTACGTTAAATGCATTTTCTAATTGGTTAAAGTATAATCAGAAAACTGCCTCGTATATCTCGAGATCACGTTGACTGAATTCAAATTTGAATTAACTTTCGTTTCTGGTGAGAGAATCACGACAGAATCAGGTCATTACCTTTTCTGGAAGATTTCCTTGTCTGACACACCATTGAGCGAGCTGTAAACTGCTTTGAGCGATCTCGAGCTGTGCCGTGCTGAATAGCGAGCTGCATATGGGACGAACTGCACAATAATCTGAGCACTATGATGCGAGCTCGCTAGTGCGAGCTGTATAGCTCGCTGGGCTTAGCATTGACAAACTGGGCCTCGTCTGACAGGCCTTTAAATTGAGTTCATTTGCTGGGTTTTATCAGGCTTTTACCAACCCAATTACTTGATCTAGAAAATACACATAACAAAAACAATTGTTAAATGCGCTTTTAAATTAATATTAAAATTAAAATGGTTTAAAATTATATATCAATAAACTAAAATTAAGAAATTATCTATTAGGTATTTATATTGATATAAAATTAACATAATTTATATTTGAAATATATATACATATATGTGAGTAATTCTACCATCAGTGTCTCATAATTTTAAAAAGTTAGAACGAACCAATTAAATTCATCCATTACATTTAAATTAAATAGGAGAGAGAATTTGTTTTATGAAAAAAAAATATAATGTATGATTTTGATTGGTTCGTCCTAACTTTTTAAAAGTTAAAAGACACTAATAATAGAATTACTATATATATATATATGTATGTACGTATATGTAAAGTTTTGTTAAATATAATGTTTTAACAATAAAATAGTTTAAAGAAACATAAATAAAAGAGAGTGACAAACCATTTTCATGATATTTAAACTTTCTAATTTCTCCCTTCTCTCACTAATTTATCACATATCTTTCATAAGTTTTTCACTTTTTTTTTCTATGAATATAAGTGAAATTCATATATATATTTTGATGTAAGCACAAAAAAACATTAATGGACGCAAAGCAGCATGTATTATATTATAGCAATGATCATTGGATTACTTTATCTCTATTTTTGTTTTGGTTTAAAAGCAAAACAAGCTCCTAGACAAGTTAAAAGCCACCAACTTAATTTCCACAGTTCTCCAACTGGGTTCTTTTGCTTTTGCCATTAGATTAACCACCCCCCTCATAAAATCATTGTAAGTTGTAGAAGCCTTTAACATTATCACAGGCATGCACTTGCAGAAGCATTTAACATTATCACAACTTGTAGTCTACAATCTACATTTAACATAAATCACAGGCATATAGTTGCAGAAGCATTTAACATTATCAGCAGTAAGTGTCATTTTCACACTCCCTGCAACAACCTTGCTAAAGGCTTAATATTCAACGACCTTTTTGAACAGTGAAATTAATTACGCTGAGTTTTTATTATATTTTTCTGAAACAAACATACTTCCATTTACGGAAGGGAAGAAGAAATACACGATGGCTTGCTGTCAACACATGTGCCCTCTGATTGCCTTTAAAAATCAAGCAAGCAATAGAGATAAACACAGAATCAAAGGTGTGAAGAAAAAGATGTCCAAAAATTTTGTGAAGGGTGGTGGTCTTTGTGTAGCACTACTACTTGTGACACTACTCTTCAATGCAAAATGTTCTAAGGCTACTTCAGTGGAGATCAACAACAGCAGCAGCTTCTTCCAGTGCAGCCACGGCTCCTCCATCAATGACTGCCTCGATGAGGGTCTCGACTCTGTGATGGGCGCGGAAGCTGTCTCCGACCCCCTTGTCACAAGCAATGCTATCAATCGTAATCAACCGGCAGTGGTTGGTTGTGGGAGACGCCCCTATAGACGCTGCGTCCCAATACAAAACAGTCCGAAAGTACCTCCTCGTTGTTATAATGCCATATATCGCAATCCGAATCGCGATTGCCGGTAAAAGCTACTATTATCAGGTTTGACTAAAATCGAAAAACAACTCTATCATAATAAAATTAGACAAATCCTATTGACTAGATGTACGGTATTTTATTTGATTATAAAACTCTAAGACTATTTTCGATTGTATTCAAAGCATAATTATATGACTCTTGTTTAAGTAAATGTAAGGGAACAGATCAGAGAATCTGAGCGAGTGCAATTGTGAAGAAATTATGTGCAATCATTGTTGATGATGATCATGATCATTTTCTGCAATGCATAAATCTATGATGTTTTAATTTGTATTACATGTTTCTGGATAATTTTTGAAGCCATACAGTGCATATGTGAAGTCAATTGTTTAGCTACACAAAAGTCTACTATGGTCTATGGTCAATTGTTTAGCTACACATAAATATTTGATGTTTCAATTTGTAGTACATTTCCTGGATAATTTTTGAAGCCATACAGTGCATATGTGAAGTCAATTGTTTAGCTACACAAAAGTCTACTATGGTCTATGGTCCATTTCTCTTTTTTTCTTCGAAATTGCAATGAAGGCACTTTTTTTTTTTTTGTGTTTTCTCCATTGCAAGAATTTGAATTTTGCCTTGATTACCTTGGATGAAGAGGGATATATATATATATATATATATATATATTTTTAACATTAACACCTTATGGGTTCATCTGTTGGGATTGATAGATGGATCACTGATAATGTGGTCCAAAAAACTACTCTCATAACGTAAGGGAAGACAACTCCTATTAAGAGGAAACTCATAACTCATATTTTATATTTTAAAAAGAAAAAGGGTGAGACTTGAATCTTATCTCTTAAGTCTTGGTATTCAATCACTCTACATACATTGAGTAAAGTTTTTTTATGAATTGATTTTGACATAAAAATTTCCGATCACTTCGTTCCATCAATTCCTCAATCCAATAATTTTATACCGATATTGATTTGACAACATTTGACAACTCTTATGGGTCATTTATTTTTTTATCTGAAGACTGAACAATGTTGCTGAAAATTGAAAACTGAATAGTAACTGAAATCTAAAATATAAATAATATGTTTGTTTTTTTTTTTTTTTATTATTTTTTTTTTTTTTTTTTTTTTTTTTTTATATTTTAAATTTAAAATTATCTAAAATTTAATAAATTAATATTTATACTCTTTTTATTATTTGTTGTTATGTAATTTTAATTAATGTAACATAAATATTTGAAAATAAATAATTTAATAAATTATAAAATATTTTTATGTAGATATTAATAACATTTTATTCATAATTAAAATATAATTAAAAAATATAGTAGTATTAACCATATTTATATATTTAAATATATTAATATATTTGAGAAAACAATTAATAAAATGAATTTTTAAATTATAAATTAAAATATATTAGTTGAATTCCAAGATAATTTGGGATGAGATATATTTAGATTTTACTTTTCACATATATATTTTTTTAAGTATCAAGGGAAAAAAAAAAATTGAGTAATATAAAATTAGGATAAATTTGAAATAATGTTATTTTGAGGAGAATAAACTTTGAATAAAAATTTTTAAACAATTAAGTGAAAAGTTAAAAATTCTTACTTAATTTTTTCAGTTTTTTTTTGTAGTTTTAAGTTATTTGACTATTTAAAAAAAAAAAAACCAAACGGAAACAACTTAATAGGTTTAATTCAGTACTATTAAGTTTTAATTGGAAAAAAACAAACAATCTCTTAGTGTAAAAAATTAAAACAAAGGGTTTGACGATTAGACAATCTTACCCATAAATAATAACTTTGATACTCTTTATTAATTATTCTCACTTATTTATAATAAGGTCACGAAAAAAATAACATTTGACAAGTATGTCAAAATGTTAGGCCGATGTCGACTTCTGTATATTAATGAAAGTTGATGTCGAACAAACTGATTTACTGTTTTACACATTCAATCACATGTTTTCGCATCTATATATTTTTCAACAATGAAAGATACAACATTTCAATTAAAGAGGCGAGCGAAAAACTTTTCATTTTTATATATTCGAATGGACAAATAAAATTAACAAAAAAGAAAGAATAATTATCATACAAAATGAGATTAGTCCACTAATATATAAAAATATTAATTGAGTCGAACGTCTCAGTCTAAGCCCAATCCTCAAATTGAAGGTCAAACCTATATGCAAAAACCATTTAAGTTATGAAAATTAGGATTGATATTTTAGACCGTTGAATTTGGAACACTGAGCTGGAAGGTAGATGGGACTTGAAAAGGTGAAAAAAATTAGACTACACAGAAAATAGGGTAAATTGCACTAACTCCTTGACTTTATCTATAATTGCAACAAGCCTTGAACAATTTCCTTAATTACACTAACATCCCCTTGACTTATTGAGTAACTCCTAACCATGGTTAGTCAACTAAGTGAAAGGGACAATTTGGTCTTGTATGTATTATCATTAATTAAATAATAAATATAAAATTATGGCCCAATAGTATTGTGTCGCATTATTCCTAAAAATAATAATCAAAAACCTAAAATACTTTATTAATTAAATATAAACAAAAAGAAAATGAAAAACCTTATTTCTTCATCATCTTTTCCTTAACCCTTCACATTCGCCGCCACTACTCTCCATCCACCTCACCATACAACACCGCCCCTTCTTGCACACATCTTTTCCTCTCTCCATCTTCCCCTCAACTACTCTATCTCAAATTTGTAATAGGAGCATCGATTCATCTATTTTACGATGGACTAGGTTTGACTGTCAAGGTATTTTGGTTGAAGCTAATTAGTGAAAGATCAAATTTGTATGCTAGAGTTTCGGTTTTTATAAGATTTATTTGCTTAAATGATAGAATATGCGTTGCTGGTACTTGCATTAGTTAGGGTTGTTGACATAATGAAGAGTGATGAACAAATTTTGTCATATTATTTGTATGGGAGATGGAGTCGCTTCTTCCCAAGAGATGGAGCACTTCTTCCCAAGGGATGGAGCACTTCCATCTTCATTCAATCTCAAATTTTTGCATATCCTAATTTTAAAAGATAATAATAATTTTCTTTTAATTTTATTAATTTAAAATTTAGATAATTAATGTTCAAGAAATATAAATGATGAAAAAGATTTTTTTACCCTTCAGACTTAACTAGCTTACAATGATCAGCCTTAAGTCAACTGGTCAAGGGAATGTTGGTGCAATTAAGGCAATAGATCGAAATTCGTTGCAGCTATAAATAAAATCAGTGGAAGTTAGTGCAGTTTGCCGTACAAAATAATTCAATTAATTACCATTCTATTGAAGAAAGCATGCAACAATTAGTGGTGACTGCAATTACCATAAGAGAGAGGGTACTCACAACCACAACATGCTTGACTTGAGCCAAAATGTACAACTAGCTCAGTTTATGTGGTTGCATGAAGAGTTGCATGGTTAGATTTTGTAATTCTACCTCAATCAAAATCTACAGACTATACAATGTAGTTAATAATTGCCATATGACTTCATCTGCTTATCAAACCTAATTAGCATACTAGTACCACCTCAACAATACATAAATAAATAAAGAAAATCATGTGATCAATCAAACCTTGACATGGGTGGGATTGAGGTTGCCTCTGTAGACTACACAGCCCATTGGACTGCAAACCAAACTAGTTTTGATTGCGTCAGTTGCCAACCAAGTTAACTGATTAGTACAAGAGATTGGATTTGGACCATTGGTAGTTGCTGCATGAGACTCTCACCATTTGTTTGTTATATCTAATTGCGAAGGCCCAATATCTACTGGCGGCCCAATAACTTAAGTTTACCCAGCTAACCCCGTTATTATTATTATTATTGGATGGATTGTGTGGTTTTGTTAATGATAATTTAATTAAATTTGTAATCTTTTATCTGGTTATATTCATTTTTTTTTTTAACAAAAGTAATAAAACCCAGGTTTCAGCTAAATGACAAAAACAATTAAGTCGAGGAAGTTGGTTTGTATTTGAAAACTGGAAAAGCTGTGACCATTATTTTAGGATAGGTTTGATTATCTTATTGATTAGGTAAGGTTACTCATTAATAACAATCATTGGATTGGTTGTAAAGATGACTATGAAATAATAACCCAAAATTGTTATTGATGAGTAACGTAAGAATGATTATTGAAGAATATCTAAAAATTATTATTGATGGATAACCTTACTTAACTAATAAGGTTATTCATCAATAACAATCCTTAAATTAGTTGTATTGATAATTAGTGAAAAATATTCAAAGGTTGTTATTGATGAGTAACGTAACAGTGGTTATTGAAGAATATCTAATGATTGTTATTGATGGATAATCTTACCCAACTGGTAAAGCAGTCAAATCCGAGTTGGATTGATTTATTGTTATTGCTAGTTATAACTTGATTGAATTTGTAGTTTTTTATCCAATTAAATTCAACTTTTTTATAACAAAATTCAAATTATAACAAGACGATGAAATTAGTTAAATCGAAAAATTTAGTTTGTATTTGAAAATTAGAAAAGCTGTGACCATTTTTTGTGGTTAATTTTTGTCATGGAGATAAACATAGAATCAAAGGTGTGAAGAAACAGATGTCCAAAAATTTTGTGAAGGGTGTTGGTCTTTGTGTAGCACTAATACTTGTGACGCTACTCTTCAATGCTAAATGTTCTAAGGCTACTTCAGTGGAGATCAACAACAGCAGCAGCTTCTTCCAGTGCAGCCACGGCTCCTCCATCAATGACTGCCTGGACGAGGGTCTCGACTTTGTGATGGGCTCGGAAGCTGTCTCCGACCCCCTTGACATAAGCAAAGCTAACGATCCAAGTAAACCGGTAGTGGATTGTGGGAGACGCCCCTATAGACCCTGCGTCCCAAAACCAAACAGTCCGAAAGTACCTCCTCGTTGTTATGATGGCGTATATCTCAATCCGAATCGCCATTGCCAGTAAAAGCTACTATTATCAATTTGATTAAAATTGAAAAACAACTCTATCATAATAAAATCAGACAAATCCTATTGACTAGATGTGCGGTATTTTATTTGATAATAAAACTCTAAGACTATTTTCAATTGTATTCAAAGCATAATTATATGACTCTTGTTTTAAGTAAATGTAAGGGAACAAATCAGAGAATCTGAGCGAGTGCAATTGTGAAGAAATTATGTGCAATCATTGTTGATGATGATAGATATGGGTATATATCATGATCATCATCATTTTCTGCAATGCATAAATCTATGATGTTTTAATTTGTATTACATGTTTCTGGATAATTTTTGAAGCCATATAGTTCATATGTGAAGTCAATTGTTTAGCTACGCAAAAGCCTACCATGGCATATGGTCCATTTCTCTTTTTTCCTTCGAAATTGCAATGTAGGTACTCTTCATTTTTTTTTTTTTTCTCCTTCTCTAGTATGAGAATTTGAATTTTTGCCTTGATTACCTTTGGTGTTGAGGGATTTTTTTTTTTTTTTTCAATGCTGACACCTTACAAGTTCATCTATCAGCATCTATTAAGATAGATTAGTGACCCATAAAACTACTCTCATAATGTGAGAGAGGGGAAAACTCATACTAAGAGAAAACTTATAATCTACATTTTATATTTTAAAAGATAAGGTGAAACTAGAATCTTATCTCGTAGTATCATTGAGTAAAGTTTTTTATTAATTAATTATGACATAAAAATTTCCGATCACTTCATTCCATCAATCCCTCAATTCAAAAATTTTATACCAGTACTGACTTTACAACATTTGAGAACTCAATTTAATATTTTTCTTTAGTCACTCTTAATTGTTATTTATGCATAATCTTACTATTTTAATATAAGATAGTGAAACCTACAAAGAAAATAACGTTTGACAAGTCCAATTAAATTCAACTTTGTATTTGAAAATTAGAAAAGTTGTGACCATTTTTTGTGATTAAATTTTGTCATAGAAGAATTGTAACCATTTTGTCCTTCTGATTGATTTCATCACTTTATTAGTTATAATTTGAATGAATTGTGTAATTTTTCCTCAACCTCATCATCCAAAGTAAAAATCCATTAGTTCTTGAATTGTATACTACATATCGACACTGGATGGCAAAAAAATAAATATCATTAACTACATTTTCAATCAGGGGAGGAAACAAATTCTGAATTAGATTGGTGAAGGACTACGGTAGACAACAGAGAGTATTTTAATCGACATTTTTCCTGGAGTTTTGAAAATCTCAAACACTTACAAAGATATTACACACCAAATTTGTTGTGTCTAAGTCAAATTATGCTTGAATTTCACTCAAAAACGTTAAAAAATGTAAAATTTTTGTGAGAAAAATATGATAAAAAATTATTAGATGAGTAAAAGAACTATATATGATGTGGTTAAAAATTAAAATTTTGATAAAGTTATAAAGTGGAACCTGATAATTTTCTCGACAAGTTAATCAAATATATTCTTCCCTCTTTAATAAAGGTGGATGTTTCTTTTCAACGGGACAAGAGAGCTCATCATGCCACTCATTTCACTATATAATATGTACCAAAACCAATCCACTTGTTACAGATTTCTACTTAGAAAATTAATCCTCTCTTTTGCTTTTTCCACCTACTTTTTCTCTCTCTCTCTCTCTCTCTCTCTCTCTCTTAAATGATTGAATTCTACTAGGACCGCTATCCACATGTGCCCTCTGATTGCCTTTAAAATCAAGCAAGCAGTAGAGATAAACATAAAATTAGAGGTGTGAAGAAAAAGATGTCCAAAAATTTTGTGAAGGGTACTGGTGGTCTTTGTGTAGCACTAATACTTGTGACACTACTCTTCAGTGCAAAATGTTCTAAGGCTACTTCAGTGGAGATCAACAACAGCAGCAGCTTCTTCCAGTGCAGCCACGGCTCCTCCATCAATGACTGCCTGGACGAGGGTCTCGACTTTGTGATGGGCTCGGAAGCTGTCTCCGACCCCCTTAATATAAGCAAAGCTAACGATCCAAGTGGACCGGTAGTGACTTGTGGTAGAACGCCCTATACATCCTGCGTCCCAAAACCAAACAGTCCGAAAGTACCTCCTCATTGTTATGATGGCGTATATCTCAAACCGAATCGCGATTGCCAGTAAAAGCTACTATTATCAGGTTTGATTAGAATCGAAAAACAACTCCATCATAATAAAATTAGACAAATCCTATTGACTAGATGTACGGTATTTTATTTGATTATAAAACTCTTAAGACTATTTTCAATTGTATTCAAAGCATAATTATATGACTCTTGTTTAAGTAAATGTAAGGGAACAGATCAGAGAATCTGAGCGAGTGCAGTTGTGAAGAAATTATGTGCAGTCATTGTTGATGATGATAGATATGGGTATAGATCATGATCATCACCATTTTCTGCAATGCATAAATCTATGATGTTCTAATTTGTATTACATGTTTCTGGATAATATTTGAAGCCATATAGTGCATATGTGAAGTCAATTGTTTAGTTACGCAAAAGTCTACCAAAGGTACTCTTCATGTTTTTTTCTTTTTTCCCTCCGTTTTCTCTACTGTGAGAATTTGAATTTTGCCTTGATTACCTTGGGTGGAGAGGGATATATATATATATATATATTTTTCAATACTAACACCTTACAAGTTCATCTATTGGCATCTATTAAGATAGATTACTGACCCGTAAGATTACTCCCATAACGTGAGAGAGAGGAAAACTCATACAAAAAAAAACCTAATAACCCACACTCTATATTTTAGAAGACTGGGTAAGAATGGAATCTTATCTCGTAGGATCGTTGACTAAAGTTTTTTATTAATTAATTATGACATAAAAATTTCCGATCACTTCATTCTATCAATTCCTCAATCCAATAATTTTATACCAATACTGATTTGACAACATTTGAGAACTCAATTTAATATTTTTCTTTAGTCACTCTTAATTGTTATTTATGCATAATCTTATTATTTTTAAGTGAGAGTGTGAAACCCACAAAGAAAATAATGTTTGACAAGTCCAATTAAATTCAACTTTGCATTTGAAAATTAGAAAAGCTGTGACCTTTTTTCGTGATTAAATTTTGTCATAGAAGAATTGTAACCATTTTGTCCTGTTGATTGATTTCATCACTTTATTAGTTATAATTTGAATGAATTGTGCAATTTTCCCCCAACCTCATCGTCCGAAGTAAAAATCCATTAGTTCTTGAATTGTATACTACATATTGACACTGGATGGCAAGAAAATAAATATCATTAACTACATTTTCAATCAGGGGAGGAAACAAATTTTGAATTAGATTGGTGAAAGACTATGGTAGATAACACAGGAGTATTTTAATCGACCTTTTTCCTGGAGTTTTGAAAATCTCAAACACTTACAAAGCTTTTACACACCAAATTTGTTGTGTCTAAATCAAATTATGCTTGAATTTCACTCAAAAACGTTAAAAAAATGTGAAATTTTTGTGAGAAAAATATGATAAAAAATTACTAGATGAGTAAAAGAACTATATATGATGTGGTTAAAATTAAAATTTTGATAAAGTGGAACCTGATAATTTTCTCGAAAAGTTAATCGTTTGTATTCTTCTCTCTTTAATAATGGTGGATGTTTCTTTTCAATGAGACAAGAGGGTTTATCATGCCACTCATTTCACTGTATAATATGTATCAAAACCAATCCACTTGTTACAGATTTCTACTTAGAAAAATTAATCCTCTCTTTTGTTTTTTCACCTACTTTTGTTCTCTCTCTCTCTCTTAAATGATTGAATTCTACAAGGACCACTATCCACATGTGCCCTCTGATTGCCTTTAAAAATCAAGCAAGCAGTAGAGATAAACATAGAATTAGAGGTGTGAAGAAAAAGATGTCCAAAAATTTTGTGAATGGCGCTGGTCTTTGTGTAGCACTAATAATTGTGACATTACTCTTCAATGCAAAATGTTCTAAGGCTACTTCAGTGGAGATCAACAACAGCAGCAGCTTCTTCCAGTGCAGCCACGGCTCCTCCATCAATGACTGCCTCGATGAGGATCTCGACTTCGTGATGGGCTCGGAAGCTAACGACCCCAGCCTTGACGTACGCATAGCTCTCGTTCCAAATCAGCCGGTAGCAAATTGTGGGAGAGGCAAGAGCACTAAATCCTGCCTCCCAAATCCAAATGATCCGAAAGTAGCTGAACATTGTTACAGTAACGGGGTTTATACTCAAAATCGTTCGTGCTAGAAATAGAGAATTCCGAAGACTATTATCAGGTTTGACTAAAATCGAAAAATAATTCTATTAATTTCAAAATCCAGTTGGTCCGATAAAATGGATTTGTATCTATTTTCGATTTTGGATTTTCCTATTCATTAAGTGTTGTATCTTAAACTTTATCATGTTAATCATGGTTTAGTATTTTGTGATCTGCAACTGTTGTTCTTGTTTAAGCAAATGTAAAGGAAAAGATTAGAGAATCTGTGTGAGTGAGATTAGGAATAAATCATTGTTGATGCTCATAGACATGGGTATTCATTTTCATCGTATTGTAAAAGTGAATAAATCTATGATGTTTTAATTATTTGTGTTATATGTTTCTGAATAATTTTTAAGCCATATAGTTTGTATATGATGCTAATCAATTATTTATCTACACTATAAAAGTCTACTATCGTCCATCTGTCTTTTTTTTTTTTTTTTTTTTGAAATTGCAAAGGTACTTTCCTTTCTTTCTTTTATTTTTTTTTCCCCACCATATATTATGCTATTCTCCATCTTGAGAATTTGAATTTCATCTTAAGTAACTTCCTTCAGTGGTGTTTAATTAATTAATTATCAAAGAAAAGTTCCGAATGACTTTATTAGATGAATTTCTCATTCCAATGGAATTATTTTTACATAACTATCAATTCAATTACTTTGTCAAAGTATGAATCACATATTTTCTCCTAACTTATGTAGCCGTACACTTTTCTATCTACCCAGTGCATTCTCATGATCCCATCCCCTCTAGTATTGGGTGAAAAATCTGACGAATTTTCTTTTTGTCTGAGTATATTTCTCTTAATTAAGGGAGTAATTATCTAAAGTGTGTAACAAGTAATTAGTCTTAATAGATGCTAATCTTTTTATGGATCTAAATGTCTCTATATTATGGGAATGAATATTTATACTATGCAGTAAGATTAATCTTCGCAAGTCTTAACAAACTTCCAACCCATTTAGAGTCCGTTTGAAAAAAAATAAATAAATATGGAATTCTTGTTTGTATTACAAAAGTCTAACAAATTAATGTCTTAAAGACTCCTCAATTATAAATTGATGGCAAAGGCAAAGATTTTTAATTTTTATTTTCTAGATAATTTTTGCTTTTCTATATGCGAAATGGACATCATTATTGATCTTATACTCATTAAACAAAGCGGAGATCTTAGTTTCTTTGGGTTAAAAAAAAGAAATCATTTCAGTGTAGTTTTAGGGGAATGGATATTTACGTTGCGTAATAAAATCGAAAAACTATTTTGAGTTGTAATCAAATTTTTATTATATTTGTTTGGTTTCTCTTGTTGTTTAGCTGTCATGAAACTTTATTGATCTCTTAGTTCCTCTTGTTCAAGTAAATGTAACGGAACAGATCAGAGAATCTGGGTGAGTGAAGTTGTGAAAAAATTATATGCAATCACTGTTGATGATGATAAATACGGGTATTGGTCATGATCATGATCATTGTCGGCAATGCATAAATCTATGATTTTTTTATATGTATAACATGTTTCTGGATAATTTTTGGTGGATATGTGATGATAGTCAATTCTTTAGCTACACAAAAGTCTAGTATGGTCTATGGTCCATCTATCTTTTTTCTTGGAAGTTGTAACGGAGGTACTTTTCATGTTTCCTTCTTTTTTTTTTCCTTCTTCATTTTCTCTATCATGAGAATTTAAATTTTATCTTGAGCACCTTGAATTTTCTTTAACTATATAAATATGTATATCAAGTTTTCTCTTTTTTATAAAAGTGGATGTTTCTCAATTATACAAGTAACTATTTGAGCTATCTACTTTCTATTATCGAAATAAATAGTTGCACCATGATTCCGAGAGTAGATACTCATGTTAATACTTCAAAATAAATATTTGAATGGTACAATTGGTTACTAATCTTGACAAATCTCAATAAAAGTTTTGATCCGTTCACCAAGTTAAAAGGTAAATAAATAAAAATAAAATTGGTGTGAGCCAAATTTATCCATAAACTCTTGTTTCTCACACAATTCCAACAATTAATTTGCTTAAGGACTCCCCTTTGTGAGAGTAGATGCCAGAATTTTTAATTTTTAAGTATTAGATATTTTTTCTTTTCTGTGTACAAATGGGCATCATCACTTGTATACTCATTTAATAAGGGGGAGGAATCAGTGAAAAAATATATATATTTTCAGTTTAAAATTTTCTTCAACAATAAATTTTAAATATCTTGACAACAGTTTAAATGCTACAAATTGAATTGTTTACATAATCATACAATTATATATATATATTTTATGAATTACTGTAATCACATTAAGATTTGAGGATGTATACTTACATTGAAAGCCCATTTTGCATACAGTTTCAAATTTTGTTTCTTCACTTAAAATGATATAATCCAACTTATATTGCATACAAAACTTCTGAAAAACTAATTTTCAGAGTAGAAATAACATAAATTGTAAAACAACCTGTACTCCAATTTGTGGCACTGTTATCCGGAGGAATATTTTATATTGGTTCTAATTTGACAACATTGGACAAATCTGAACTGTGTTGGGTCAGTGCCGACTCATGTTCATCAAAATAAAAAACTGATTTTTTTTTTTTTTTTTTTTTTTGAGAGGAATGAAAAACTGATGTTGAACAGATTGTTTTGTACACGTTCAATCACATGTTTTTGGATTTGCATGCAACCAGGCATCATTCACCGACCCTGTAAGTTACAACATCTCAATTATTAGAGGCAAGAGAAGCTATTTTCTTTTGTATATATATGAATAAACAATTATCACAAATAATCTATAGTCTAATGATATGTCCCGCCGTACTTACAAGGATTTAATGGTTGTGAGTTTGAATCACCTACCTTTCTTCTAACACCCGAAGTTATTATAATAGTTGAAAAAATAGTTAAAAAAATAATTATCTTGTACTTTGTTGTTTGAAAGAAAATTATATTATATTATATTATATTATATTTTACTAAATATGAGTAGCACAAATCCTTCTGTTAACGTTCATAAAATTTGTATTGGATAGTGCTAATTTCAAATTCGATTTACTAGATTTATTTTTACTTACAAAGTTGAATAATAGGGGTTTATTTGGAATAGTATTTAACTTAAAACTTTTACGAGTAAACTTTTTAAGATACAAGCTTCCCTAATATGGAGTTTTTTTTTTTTTTTTTTTTTTGAAATACCTAATATGGAGCTTTAACAAAAAGTTAGACGTTATTTGTTGGGAAAAGAAAATAAATAAATTGAAAGACGATATGAGGAAATATTAGAAACTGGCATTTGAATAATGATACAATTTTGTGGACTGGACTCATCTAAGAGGCCCAATATTAACTAGGGGCCCAATGGAAATCAATCAAATGCCTTTCATTCTCGGCCCAATTAGGCCCAGAAATTGTCAAACGCCACGATTGGATTACGTGAGACATGGAACACTATATAAACGACATCGACATCGCCTAGGCTGTCAGTTTCTTTTTTTATTTTTTTTAGACACTGGTCAGATTACTATGAAATCAAGTAAGAAAGAACTCTAAATCACAACTTAGATCTCTACTCTTTGAAGGTAGGGGGAGAGCTGTTCACAAAAATTGTGGTGGTTTTGCCTACATAAGTGATGAGAGTTATGAGTTGAACCTACCACTTGAGGTGTAACAGGTGGAAATGACTTTTATTATCAAATCATTCCACTTTTTTCAAACTGTCAGCTTCATATGAGAAGAATTGTGAACTTTTTTTTTCTTTTTTTTTATCATTTGTGTTAGTTATAGTTTGATTAAATTTGTGTTTTCTTTCTAATCAAATTCAATTTTTTACTAATTCAAGTAATAAAACTCAAGTTTTGATAATAATTTTAAGATTTGTGACCACTTGTTTTTATTTCGATTGATTTTAGCATTTGTATTAGTTATAATTTGATTTTATTTGTATTTTTTCTCTAATCAAATTCATTTTTTCTAATAAAAGTAACAAAACTTTGTATCTGTAAATTTAAAGAATTATAAACTGTTTTTTTCTTTTGATTGATTTTATCATTCGTGGTAGTTATAACTTGATTAAATTTATATTTTTTTTCCAATTAAATTCAACATTTTGTAACACAATTACAATCTCATGTTTTAATATAGCCAAACCAATAATCTAAATATCAAAACAATATCCGATATTTCATTGTTTTGAGGACCTATATTCAAAATATCATCAAATATTTTCAACATTTTAAGAATATTTTTCATACTTATGATATTTCACTAATATTTTCATAAATTTAGAAGCCGGATATTGTTACTAAAAACAATATTTAATTCCTTGTCAAACAATATATTAACACACCTTTATAAATAAATCAATGTGCAAATGAATTATAACACATACTGAAATTTATTTATATTGAAAAATTGTAACCATGATTTTTATAGTGTAGACATTTCATGTCTGTAGACTGCAGTACATACTGTAAATTAGCATAATCAATACACTTGGCTGTTATTGTTAAATTATTAATGCATCTTGTGAACTTTGACCAATATGTGAAATAATCAAGTACTTAATGTAGCTATAAACTTACTTTTATATTTGTAAAATAAGAGAAGAAGATTATATATGAAACTTCGAGTTGACATGTAAGTATATAAGTTAATTAGTAACATTTTCAATTTCAGAAAGCAGAGGATATATAGCCAAAGATTGAAGAAGGAACAAAAATTTGCATATTCAAAATGTAGAGCAATTTCATTGAAGTAATTATACATGATAAAACTCTATCTATCCTACAAATGAAAATCATCTATCTTGAAAGTAATAAATGGTAGAGTACAAGGCACAAATGAGTGATTCTCTTATTCTACCTTCTTTATTTTTGGATTGAACAGAGCTCACTATTCCCTTATATGTGTCGGGCTATCTACCCAAGTGCAAGGAATGTTGCGACCAATTAATCACTTAAATCTAATAAGACTTGCAGATGATCTTAAGTTGGTCGAAAACCTTCTTCTGGAAAGGATTTTGTACTTGGACATGACCAAAATCCTTAAAGACCTGAGGCTATATGTTGTTGGGCAGGTCTTTTTAAGTTCCTTACATCTTGGACCAGATTATTAATAAGGCATTGCTTCCAAGGTTTATATCTGTGACTTCTTAATCGTTGAAAAATTGACTTCGATAATTGATTGTGATAACATTCCAACATAAAGCTTCTAGTTTCCATTGTCTTCACGTTGTTGAATAAGATTTTTTGCCATCCATAAAAAATATACTTCTTTCTCTTCAAATTCGTAGTCTTTCGGGAAAACTGCACAGTTAACAAAACATTTCTTCACATGTAAGACCTTCTGTCATCCATAAACGTACAAGTTCTTCCTCTTCAAATTCATAATCTTTGGGAGAAATTGCACATTAAGTAAAGCACCTCTTAAGATATTAAATAAGACTCTTTGCTATCCACAAGAGTACAAGTTCCTCTTTTGAAATTCTGATCATTCAAGAAAATTGCACACTTCTTACATGTTGAATAAAACCTTCTGTCATCCATAAAAGTATAAGTTCCCTCTTTTTAAATTCATAATCCTTCGGAAATATTGCACAATAAGCAAAACATCTCTTTAGATGAAAAGAAAGATCGCGATAGCTCCATTTAAACACTAAGCGAAGCTCATTTTCATCCTTAAGATGTTGTTCAATACACCCCGATAATCTCCTTTTAAGCATAATAAGTTACCAAGATTCGTTGCTGCCAAAGGCAAGCCTTTGTACTTTCAACAACTTTCTTGCAAATTAAGTCCAACTTTGGATGTGCACCATTATCCTTACTCTCAAATGCAAACTTCATGAACACGACCAGTTACAGTCATTACATCAAACTTTATATCACAATATTCAATAGATACCATTGTTAATGGAATTATATGACTGTATTGATGCGTGTTGTCACAATGATCTTACTTCCTAGTGCTCCATCCATAAAGGGAGACTTTAGGATTTATCCGAAGGTACAAACCTTGCTCCACACATCATCTAAGACAAGCACGGATTCTTCTCCTGCCAATTCCCCTTTCAATCAATCCCGCACTTGATTTAAATTTTTTAAATCACAAGATACAGAAGTGACTGACCTAAGATATGACAGGATAACTCTCATCACATCAAAGTCATGAGACACACAAACCCATGCGCATCATCGTGCACCTCCTGAGCAAGTTTCATCTTTCCAACTCCTCCTATACCACAGTATGGATACTGAACCAAATCTATCCTCACTAACTCCATCGCTCAACACCATCTCATCTATTTCAACATCAATCTCCATCTCTAGTTCATAGCCTACCAACAACGATTTCCAATCCAAGATCAAACCTCTATCTACCCAGATCTCCAAACTAGCTAAAAACCCTAAAACTGAACCCAAAACAACCTTGCACCCATCCCTACTTCATATCCTACCCCAACAATAACTATATCCAACCCAATATCAAATCTTTATCTACCCAGATCTTCAAACCAACTCAAAACACTAAAACCGAATTCAAAATTCAAAACCACTTGCACTAGAACTCAAAACTAGAGAAACGACAAACAAGGGTCAGATTCAGAACCTTTACTTATCTGATGCTCAGTCTCCAAGATCAGCCACCCCCAGATCTTCAAGCCCTCAGCTTGTAAGTTGCTTCTACTCTGATTCTGCTTCTGCACCACAAACAACTGCTTGATCCAGCAACAAAGTTTCAATCTTCATGTAGAAAAAAAAAAACCACGGAACAATTTTTTCTTGCTCTGCAGCATCGATTCTATAGAGAGTGATTTTTCAGAGACAATAATATACTCTGCTTCGAGATGCTATATGCTCTCTTCTGGCCTACTATAAATATACATATGCAAAGTTAGAGAAAAGATAGAATATCTTGAAATGTTGCACTACTTTATCAAAACCGCGTGCGGTCCACCATCGGTAGGTGGTATTAAATGCTGACAAACACTACTGCACGTTGTTGTATACCATATTATTTTAGTTTATTTTATTTTATTTTTTTATTTTTTGAACTATTTTAGTTTAAATTTAGATAAAAAAAAATGAGAAATCTAACGTGAGATTTAAATTATGGATATAAATATTGTGTTAAAGTATGATTCATGAAAGTTGTCATATGTGTAAAGTTTGGTCCTGAACTTTGATAGAGATTAGTAAAGTTTTAACCGCGTTATAGTCTTAGGACTGTCATGTATTTAGAATTTTTGAGGTACAATCAATCACAATTCAAATTGTTGTATATATATTTTTTCATATCTATAATAAGGATTTGAGATTTATTATGGACATTTACAGTATTTATGGAGGGATTTCTTTTCGTAATATGATATTAGATTACTTAAACTATTATAAGATTAAATTTCTTGATTGTATATGTAATCTTTAATTTATAAATTTTTGGAACATGTATGTTGTGTTTAAACTTAATAACTCTTTCTATACTGTGATCATTGTCGGATTTTTATGAATAACTTATGAAAATGATGCAAAACAAATATTTGCAATTGAAATTTAAAATCTATTTAAAAAACTCAAGTGGTTATGTATTTCTCTTTCACATCTATATTAAGAGTTAAAATCCTATTATATGGATTTATAAGTATTCATGAAAAAATAAAAATAAAAATCCCGTCTAGTGAGATTAGGGCTTCATTTGGTACAACTTCTTTAAATAGATCTTTTAGAAGTAGATCTTTTGAAAATAGATCTTTTGAAAAAAAGTTATTGATTGTTTGGTTGTCAATTAAAAAAGCTCTTTTAAATTGTAGAGTGTTTGGTTAAATTATTTTTAAAACACTTTTAGATTATTAATTTACCAAAAAAGGTATAAGAGAGATGAGTAATATATTCATTTTAGAAATGTAATTGCTTCAACCTTAATCATAAAAAATTAATCAATCAAACAACTAATAATTATTTGATGTAAATATATTTTCAAAACATAGATTTTCAATAAAATAAATGTAAAATTATTTTGTTTCTCTATTTTTTATTATCAATTACAGTATATATATATACTACAATATATATATATTGCAGTATATGTATACTACAATATATATATTTCAGTATATATACTGCGTATATGCAGTGTATATATACTGCAATATTGCAGTGTATATATCAACATATATATATATATATTGCTGTATTTATATATTGCAATATATATTGCAGTGCAGTATATAATATAGTGCAATATATAAATATATATTATAAATATAACATATAATATTTATGATAATAAGATAAAAAAAATTACAATATCAACTAAAACCAATTGAAAAAAAAAAAAACAAAATATAGAAAACTTATTGGTTAGAGAAGAGTTCTAAAAATTTTGATGAAATAAAAAGTGAATAAAAGTGGAGACTATGTGTTTATATTTATAATGAAAGTGTAAAAGAGTTATAAGGGTTTAAAGAAATTAATAAAATAAAATAGGGATATATTAGACATTTTAATATTTTAAAAAAAGCTTAAAAATGTCTACTTGGAGAAGCTTAAAATTTGAGCTTCTCCAAGTAGACCTTTTATAGCTTTTTTAATTCTCCAAAAGCTCTACTAGGATGTCAACCAAACAATGCAAAAAAAATCAAGTAGAGCTTTTAGCATTAAAAAATTACTTTTGGTCAGTAGATAAGCTGTACCAAACGTACACTAGATGTCTCAAGCTATAGTAGGAGTAAACTTAAACATATAATATTTAATTTGTAGAATTTTGAACATATATGTAGTGTTATAATTATACATATAATTTTTAATTTGTAGAGATTTGAACGAATATGGTATTTAAATTTAATAACTCGCATGTAATGTTTAAATTCAGTAGCACCAGGCATACCATTATTATTGGGGTGGCTCTATTGCCACTAAAAAAACTTAACTCCACACGTATTTTTAAATAAAATGTATCATTATTAAAAAGTTAGTGAGTAAATTACTTTAAGGATATAGTAACGTAAGTTAACAAAAAAATATTGTCACCATAATCGATAATAAAACATTCGTTCGTTTAGAACTTCTATCAACCAATTTATATTATCATTAAAAAAAAAAAAAAACAAAGGAAAATGGTTTTGTTTGAACAAAAACAAAATGCTTTGTTTCATATGTTTCGGATCAGTTTTTGAAAATTTATACTATTTAATACATAAAATATATAAGTATTTAAAAAAACGGCTAAAAGTTATATTTTTTTCTAATTCAAGTATCGTTTGAAACGTGAAACCACAAAATTATTACTTCCAAACATCTAAATGCAGTAGAGCATGAGCAGTTTAAATTGCTCTATTACTTTAATGAATTATTATTATTATTTTTTTTTTTTTTTTTTGTCCAAGTAAAATCTCAACAGTACTATTTCAAATTAAGGAAAAAAAAATCTTCACAATACTTTGTTTCAAAAATGATCATTGTAGTATTTAGCAATATTCTTTAAGATATTTCATTGAATACAAATCAAATAGATGAAATATTAAAAAAAAAGGAAAAAAAAAAAAGAACCACCAAACCCCAAGGAAAAAAAAATTGAATAAGAAACGAGAAAGAAAAGGACACAATAAAGGAAATAGAAACAAGAATTTAGGTAAAAGTCTTATGGAATCGTATTCTAAATATTCAAATCCAAATCAAACTAAGAAAAATTAGAATTGAGTTGTAAATGGGTGTAATAAGAAAATATATATTATTAAAATTATTATTAATATTAAATGATAGTTTTTATATTTTAAAGGCCGTACAAAGCAAAAATTTATTTTCAAGGTGTTAGGTTGAAAAACTTTGGAAGAGATGGAAAACGAATATATAAAATTGAATTTTAGAAATCGATGAGAACATTGACTACATTTCTTACCAATAATTTTATAAAATTTAATACTTATAATAATGTGTTCACCAAAACTTATGATTCCATCGTTGTTTTTAACGGACGGCATTGGGCAATGCAAATAGATTCGCTGCATAAATCTGTCCCAAAAGTATGCACTAGTTGGAAAAAGTTGCGTGGAAAATGTCGGGATTATTTTTCCATTCAAACCGTGTGGAGACCACGTTAAATTGATTTTATTAGCTGTCAGAAAAAATAAAATATTAAAAATAAATAAATAAAACAAAATACTTTTTTTTTTTTGAGAAAATAAAACAAAATACTTAATTAGAAATTTTGGATGGTATAATACACAATTAATATACAGTTCAAGAATTCAACTGAAAAGTGGGAGCAATAATTTATTTTCTTACTTAAATTCCGTTCTTAAATAATTATGTGTATGTAAAAATCATATAAGATAACATTAAAGAATGAATGAGTTTTAAAAATATCATTATAAACTTTAAATAAGTGTTTTTAATATCTTTAATTATCAAAAACTATAATTTATAGATAAAGAAAATAGTTTACGATAATTTAGAGTTTTCGGTCAGGAATAATTTTATTATTTGTGAACAATAATTTGTAATAACTGAAGATATTAAAAAGATTTTTTTATAATTTTTTATGATATTTTCAAAGTTCACCTTTTTTTGCAATAGAAAAAAATATATGTATCTCTCGTATGTAATTACTGTTAGTTTTTTATTTAATTCGGTCTATGCATAACTTGTTGTGCACTCCAAGAAAAAAAAAAATTACAGCCCATGGAACACTCAATTCATTAAATTTGTGATGTGATGTAAATTATTGTTCATAATTAAATAAATAAATAAATAAATAAGAAACGTGAGAATAGGATTGTAGCGTGATGATGGAGCCACGATTTCACCCATAAATTATTGAAGTCTTGAGTTTTAATTTCATAATAGACCCATTTAGGCATCTTTCTCTCGTTTACGTAGATTGCTTCCTTTCATTTTTTGATATTTTCGAACCACGTTTTAGAGTTAAATTGTAACTGATTTTAATTATATTCTAAGTTAATTCTAGAAAATAAAAAAAAAAATGGAAAAGCAACATTTCTTAAAAGTACTCATAGTTAGAACAAATAAAAGTGAAAAAGCAAATTTAGTCCTGGTTCATCTTGTCTTTTTAAAAGTAGGGATAATCTCAATTTCCTCCCTATAGTTTGAGAAAATACTTAAAATCCTTCTTTTCTTCATTAATTTTTTCAAACAAAAGAGGGATTTTAACTATTTTCTTAAACTGCAGGGAGGAAATTGGGATTCTCCCTTAAAAGTAATAACAACCACTCTTAAAATATCTTCATATGAAACTCAAATAATTAAGACTTGATTCAAATCCAATGAATAGTCAATGATGTCTTATTATTGTTTTACGAGTTGGATGACTAGTTGGTGATGACTAGTTATACAACAAAACGATTTGACCTACTTTACAAACTCATTTGATGTGTGGATGGCATTCAACGTTGTGGTTAGATTTCTTTCCAGTTGATAGGCAACGCTTGTGCCCTCTCATGCTTACCTCAAATGTTTTTTTTTTTTTTTTTTTTTTTTTTGCTAAAAGAGAAGACAAAGACTTGAGAGAGAGAGAGAGTTCTTGCAATGTAAGATTTCAACACCATTTAGGGAATCCCAGTTAACCATGAATTATATAATCTTCTGCCCACCATTACATCATAATAAAACACTTGTCACATTGTAAGTAACCAAGCTATTTTTTTCTTCTTTATTCTTTGTTTTTTTATATAAATTATTAATTTTTGAAGATTTATTGACATATAACAAATTTTACATATGAATGGATAAAAGTAATTTACTGTTTCTTTTTCTTTCTTTCACTTTTACATACAATTTCTTTTAATTTTTATCTTCTCTCACAGGAAAATATTAGTAAACATCATATCAACACTGGATTTCAAAATATATTTCACCATTACGATAAATTTGAAATCTATAGGTATCAAAACATACTATACTTTTCCGCTGTTATTTCGATTGGTAAAATATTAATATATCACTTGTCACGTTCACTCTACGAAATGGCATGTACTGTTAACTTTTTAGGTGGGATATTGTTGGTCCTTGAAGCATCCATGGTAGAAAAAAAAATGTATAGGCTTACATTATAAGATTTAGGGTTCAACAATTAAACACAGCCACACGTGGGCATGTTCTGTACGGAGACGAGTTAACTCGTACTTATAAACTGTAGTTAGCTTAACCTTATTATACCCACGAGTGCAACAACCATAAACTCTTTGTGAACTCCATAAGTTTTGGTTCCTATGGAGAAAAATTTTAAACTACGATCATGTATACCCACGTAGCATGAGCACGTCCTCGTTTAATTCTAGTGGTAAACAATTTGCTTTTCATACTTACGAGGCTCGAGTTTAATCATACACTATTATTAGCATTCGTGTAATATAATAATCTAGTCATGAACATTAGGATAAATTGATTCTCATCTGTATAAATTGATTGATTTTGTGAAGAAAGAAAGATACTTTATAAGAATAGATAATTGATATGAGATCATTTACGTAATTTTCAATCTCGAATATAGAATCGAGAAATTTGACCTCATATTTTGCGTCAAATTTCAAACATGACAAAACGTTATCGGATAAAGTTGGTGTAAAAGATCAAATTATTAGTAGGTGTAGGGATAATGATTATTTGATCATACCAGGTAAATCAATATCCATTAATAAAAATTGATTCATGAAGAAAAATATACCTTTCAAAAAAGTAGATAATAGATATTCGGACCATTTATATAATATTTAATCTCAATTCAACTTATTTAACCCGTTTAATGTCAAACTTCGAATATGGCATGATGTTATTGGCCAAAGTTTCACATGAAAGATCAAAAGTCACCAAAATTTTCATGTTCGCAAAACTTGAAAGCAGTCAACCAGTGAGGTAGAGGGAGAGAGTTGACCGGGTGTCTTGTGGGTGAGCTACCGGCCCATCTCTCACACGCTCTACAGCGTTGAATTCTTTAATAAAATCACACACCTTTGATGCGCAGTTCTCTCTCTTTCCTTTTTGCCATTTCAATCCTCTCCCATGCAAATATGCATGCAACCCATTCTCACCATATATATAAACATAACAATAAACCCACTCACCATTTCTTTACTATAAAGCAAACTACACAAAATCCCCACACCCACACCGAGAAATATTACTCTCTTTTTAACTTTGTTTTGTTTTGTTTTCTTTTTTATTTCTTCCAAGTGTTTTTGTGAGGTAAACATTGGCATTTCTTTAAGGGAGAAGTTTTTAAAAGTTAGTTGTAGAAGTAATAGAGATGGGGCGCATTCCCTGTTGTGAGAAGGACAATGTCAAAAGAGGGCAGTGGACTCCTGAGGAAGACAACAAGCTCTCTTCCTACATTGCCCAACATGGTACCCGGAACTGGCGGCTCATCCCCAAGAACGCTGGTTTGTGTGTTTGTTCATTTGTTTTTTTTCGATAATGATTAGGAAAGTGAAACTTACGAGTTTATTTGTTCTGATGAAATTAGGTCTCCAGAGATGTGGGAAAAGTTGTAGGCTGCGGTGGACAAATTACCTCCGTCCGGACCTGAAGCATGGGCAGTTTTCAGATGCCGAAGAACAGACTATAGTGAAACTACACTCTGTTGTTGGCAACCGGTTCGTATTCTCAACTTAACAGTCAAAAGCTAACAGAAATTGTAAGAGATAACTGACAATTAATATGTGAAATACAGATGGTCACTGATTGCAGCTCAGCTACCTGGACGAACTGACAATGATGTCAAGAATCACTGGAACACTAAGCTGAAGAAAAGGCTTTCAGGCATGGGGATTGATCCGGTCACCCACAAGCCCTTCTCACACCTCATGGCGGAAATCGCCACCACACTTGCTCCACCTCAGGTGGCTCACCTGGCGGAAGCAGCTCTCGGCTGCTTTAAAGATGAGATGCTCCATCTACTCACTAAGAAACGCATAGATTTCCAGCTCCAACAGTCAGGTCCAGGGCTAGGGAATACTACAAACACTTATATCAAAACTGATGAAAAAGATGACACAATCGAAAAAATCAAGTTCAATCTATCAAAAGCTATACAAGAACCTGAAATGATACCCACAAGCAAACCATGGGATCCTGCAGGCACAATGTCTGCAAGTTTTGCAGGGGGCTGCAGTGCTTTCCCTGCATTTGTTTCTGGAATCCAGTACGGCCCGTCATCGTTTGGCAATGATGGGGCAGCATCTCCGTGGAGCCAGAGTATGTGCACTGGAAGCACATGCACAGCTGGGGAACAACAAGGCCGGTTACATGACAGAGTCGAGGATGACCATGGGGAGGAATCCGAAAGAGGTAAAGGAATTAGAAATGGTTCCACCCTATTCAATGCTGACTGTGTCTTGTGGGACTTACCGTCAGATGATCTAATGAATCCCATAGTTTAGAGAGCGAGGTTTAACAAGCAAAAGCACGAAAGCAAGAATTTTATACTTTATTCGGAATAATAAATTTCCATATGGGTAATAATAGAAGATGCAAATGTAAATAAGACTCATTTATGAACTATGATGAAATTTAACAAGCTAAGTATAATTTCTCACTATTGCTCTCAATCATTATTTTCTTCCTATTACATCTTTCTCTTACAAGTAACGTTGATCAAGCAAAGTATGAGGAGGAGGAGGATGTATCAGCCAACACCTGCAAGCGTTAATAAGAACATAAATAACAGGACAGTTATTATATTCTCGAACATTAAGAGCTAAAAGTAACTAGAAGGGGATTGTTTTGGTGAGGCTACCTCAAGTTGTTCTTCTGTGAATTGATCTTTCTGAAGATTCCATGTATCAGCATGAGTCCGTCGGAATTCTGCAACGGCTTTTGTCACTGTCGATTTCACAGGTGAAGGCTCACCGGCAAAACGAGCTAGTAAGGTAACATGTTCTGGCAACCAACTGAAGGGGAGAATTGATGTATAGTAAGAATTGAAAGACTTGAATTAGAAACATATCATTTATAAAGATAAAGAAATAAAAAGAAATTAGCAATTATACGTCTCTTCAAACTTTAGAACTTCATCCCCTAAACCTTTTCAACGTCTTAAAGCAAACTCAGTCAGGACACATAGGTCCTGTTTAACTAAGTTGCACACTCATGGCTGGCTATACAAATTGTTAAGCAACCCAAAATGTCAGCCAAACTAGCCAAATGTGATTCAACACTAACTTTTCTGTCTTGGAAAGAACCAGAATGGAAGTGTTTAGCTAAAGACACGTTTCCACAGCCTCATTTTTTTGCCAAAATTAAATTTCTTAAACCTTTTTCTACATCTTTTGATGCAGCCATGGGGTTATGCATAAATCACAAAGCTTCATTCAGCAAGCTAAAGAATCCCAATATTAACATGCTTCTTTTATAAAATAGAAAGGAGTTATTTAACCAACTACATACTTAAGCCATATGTACATTTGTAAGACTGCAAGGATAGTACTCAATCTTGTAGAATAACCAACACATTCTGGCAATTTGCAACGCATCACATCCCAGCAATCAAATTACTGTCCATAGTTTTCAATTGAATACAGTTTCATTGCCACAAGAAAGAAAACACTACATTAAATTGTGATTCTTTAGATCATTTCAAAATACCAATCAAAGTTCTATTAATTCTAGGGTGGGTTCTCGGACCATAAAATCAATCTTAAGAAACCAATATGAAACAAGAGTTCCCTATATTGAGGTAAACCCACCTGGGCATATCATAAGGGACTGATAAGACGGATGCGACCAAAGCAAGTACAGCACCATGTCTAGAAGCTACCGACTGTATGGAACTCGAACTCCTACATTCATATATTACCATTATCTAGATCAGAATAAATCACATGCAAATAAATTTGGTATCAGAAAAATTTATAGCACGCAGAACTCAGAAATATGATATACAGCAACACTTATAATTACAGCAAGCAATAGGCATTCAAGTGTGCACCGTAAGCATGCATGACATGCAGATGCTAAGAGCAAGCCCATGCCGATCCATATAAGGTACAAATATATGGATGATGTCTCTTTACTGAAAAGTAACTAAACAGATAACATTTAATGACATCAACAACAAAGAAAACACCTTTGCTTATTCTTCCTTAGAATACTATTTGCTTCCTTGTAAGCCCTCTCCCGGAAATCCTTAGATAAATCTTCATCACCCCCCTTCATTAGGCCTGCTAAAACTGCTGCAGCATGCTCCCTCACCTGAATAATATGTAAATATTTCAGTTAAAGACGAATTCCTTCTCATTGCTAAGGACTATAGTTCAAGAAAACAAAAACCAGTAATTGCAATAACATTTGGAAATCATCGATCAACTATTCTCATAAATGTTAACTTTCAGGCTTTTGTGCATCTTCCATTTAAATTCAAAGGTTTACATTTTCCAGTCATGAATTTGTTTTGATAAATTTGACATTACCACTAAATAGTGTCATGCACATTCTCAATAAGTACAAGAATTATTGTACCCGTTATTCTAGACTATCATCTAACACAAGCTTCAGCCTAAAACTTGCCTCAACTTGATTGTCTGTAAGTAGTTTCTCCACAGTTTTCCAGATTTTTTGCTTCTCCGAGTTCAAAAGAATGAAAGTGTGCCTGTTATAAACAAATATATTAGCATGCACATCATGAGAAATATTTTCTCAGCCTACATGCTGCTATTGACTTCATAATACATAGTAAAAATATGACTATATTGTGAAATGAAAAGAAGAAAACATGAAAGCGAGAAATGGAGGAAACAAAAGCATAATAGTATCAAGAGAGAGATTCTTTATCAATGACAATTATGAAGTACAGATCCACATGTGAGTAATTATAAACACTCTGCAAGTAAACTAAAGTAGATGCATTGTGGAAGAGTTATGAGTCATGCATTGCAGTCAAAATCACAATCCAAAAGATTCCAATGCATAAGAGAACCACCTAGAGTAGTAGTTTACCTATACATAAATGTCCGCAGATATGTAAGAGTAGCAGATCTTGTCCTCCAGTTGGAATCATCTGCAGAAAATAGTATTACAGAAACAGCTTTCTGGAGATGAGGTTCCCAGAAAATCCTCCATTTAAGCAATTCAAAAGCTGCCTTGGCCAGTGTTGATAAATCTTTATTTGATGTTTCCTTCAAAAGGGAAATAATATTTTTTAGGTAGAAAGATGATGTCCAGCATGGTCAGGATTACAGAAATTGTTAGTTGAGTATTTGTACATCAATTTGCACCAACTCATGTACTCTGTCTAAGACATATACAACTAGAAGAACTCAACTGCTCCCCAACAAAAACATTCCTAGGCAAGAAAAAATGGCAAAACAGGCCTTTAACACTCATACAAAATTGGTTTACTACAGATTAGGTAGGAATTGGCTCCTTCAATAATCTGTAGCACCACTTGATCAAGGCTCCACTCAAACAAGGTTATTAAAGATAACTACCTCAATCAGTTACTCAGAAGGGTAAACTGCCACTTCAAAATTTAAAAGCAGAAGAAACCCTAGACAGACCATTTAAGCTAACTGACCAGAATCAAAATTGCACTTGACGTACCTGCAAGGATATTACAGGATAGAGAAGTTCCACAATGACATCCAGCAAACATGAAGACCTTCCAGACTTCAAAATCGATATGATAAAATGGAATAGCTACACATATCAGGAAACTGAATTTGTTAGTAAAAGATTATAAAATCAGATGTTTCACTGAGAACCAATTAAAAGTTAGTACCGTTTCCATCCATTTGACATCATCTTGTGAATCACCATTCAAATAACCGTTCTGTGAGCTAGTTTCTGCTGAATTCTCCATACCATCTGAATGACTGCTATTTTGAATGTTCAGAACCGCTTCAGATGCTCTTTCTGCTAGAAAATGAACCCATCTTTGCTCTTTGAGATGATTATCAATATCACTGTTATTCCCTTCAAGTGAATGATCATGAGAAAATGACAAATGGAGTCGAATGTTGGAACACAACACAGAGAGGGTAACGCCTATAGCTTCTCTTACCTGGACAAATTCAAATTGCCATAAAACATAAGCAATTTTGTAAAGGTTTAAGTTTTAGCCTGATAGTTTATATTATTCAAGTAGTTTTCTGTATTTTCTTTGCAGGAATGTGCTAAACGTGATTCATTCAACCTCTATTTTAGTTTCATTCAAGTCCAATTATCTGTCTTCTATAGTCAACTTTCTACTCTAGGCCGCATCACCTTTGCATCATTATAAAAGAAGGAGGCGAAAACACGCCCGAACACAAAAGAAAAAATGATCAGGAAACTGGAAAAGGCTATGATTAAGTGCATACTTGAGCTGATGAATGGCACATGTTATGCAGCAACTCATCCAGAAGTCTAACATGTAACTGTATTTCTGGCACTGGCATTTTTTGCGGGGATATTTCTATGAGTGCAGCTGAAAGGAAAGCATAGCGCTTTGCGACCACTGTTGTAGTTACAGTTGGAGGTAAAGGTGTCACCAAACAGTCCAAAATTTGTTGCCTCAGAAGAGGAACTTTCGTTCCATGCTTCCCTTTTCCTGTAACAGCATAGCGTATACAAGCTGCCCACTCAGGTATGGATTCCACTGATGGAGCAAGAATGATATTCTGCAACAGAATCATCATCCAACTGTCCCATTCCCCTAAAAGACCGTTGACATCAGCATGCAACACTCCAGCCAATGCTTCAGCAGCAACACATTGCTTGGCCCGCTCCTTGGCATTTGTAAATTCTTCCAGTGTGCTTCTAAGTGCCAGTATCACAGACACGCCACATTCTTGTACTAGTCTTTTAAAAATCCGGGCAAAGTTTGAGTAAAAAGTATCACTTCCTAATAATGAGATCCAACTAGGAGTACGTGGCCATGAAGAGGAAAAGTCAAAGTAGAAACGAGTGATTGATTTGTCTGCTAGGCTCTGAAAGGAAGAATTTCCGTGATTTGCTCTGGAAGATGAGCTCTCAGAATCAGTGATTATATGAACATGTGAAAGACTATTAAGAGTCTCATCAAAAAATCCCTCCTCCTTAAAAATTTCACTTAATGCTCCTTCCAGGGACGATTTGGCATTTCCTTGTAAATTCTCAGATGACACTGGCCCATCCTCCCCTGACATTTTATAAGGTGAATCTTTCAGCAGTGTGTTTAGAGCTGAGATTGCAAGTATTCTGGTTTGAGGAAGTTGACTCTTTAAATTTTTTAAAAAGTGACCTGCAATGGCACCAACATCACAACACTCAGAAGTTGAGTTGAAACAGTGTCATTTAATTCACTGACAAGAACAACAAAATTAATTAATTGATAATGAGAATACTGACCAGCAGTTTCACTCAGGATCTTTGAAGAGAAGTTTGATTCATTTCTAGATGCCATAGCTAACAAGAGCAGAACTCTATTAGCCATCAGATTGTACCTAATAAGGAATGTAATCGAGAATAATAAGAAAGGGAAAATACCATAGATGTGACAAAATCAATAAAATCCCGTGTCCAGTGTCCACTATGTCTATGGAGAGGCCAACAGTAAAATATTACCTCCAATGCAAGCGGGTAGAATCAAAACTCAAAGAACCAATCTGAGAAACCAAATCTGCAAAATCTGATCCGTCTTTATGATTGTCCATCGACCTCAGAATGCTTTTAGACACTCCCCCAAAGTGAATGTTATACTTGACAAAAACCTGTAAGCACACAGAAAACTTTCAATAACAGGAAATTGGGATATATGGTTCTAGATCATACAGTGGAAAATTTTACCTCATTGATTGCTTTTTGTGATTTCAGTGTTTCATGATGGGAACTACATGTAGAAAAGAAGAAACATAAGACCAAGTGTGTACAATGATTTTCAGCAAATAACAAGAATTACACTACTGATATTTCATTTTGGTCACCTTGAAAGAATCCCAAGAAGAAATGAAGAGAATGCCTTTTGATCCTGGAACAAGAGCAAAAAAAGATAAATTAGCAAATCACTTTATAAATTTGATTACAGACCTTAAGAGTTAAAAAACCTACTGTTGTCAAATGCTTGAGAACTGTCTGTGTAGAAAGGACTGCACAAGAACCTAAGACTTCATATTCTGGTGTGTTTGGATTCTTTAAATTCTCGGCAAGAGACAGCACACATTTTGATATTAATGATGGCCACCTCTTGAGCATCTTCAATAGAGATTTTCCAGCAAGTCTAACCAACATTTCACACATGTATCAGACATTATAAATACTTTTATGTTGACGCAGGATAATCGAAATAAGATCATTGAACACTATAGTGAATACTTAAAAATAATAATAATAATAATAAAATAAAATAAATATTTGAGCCCAAAAAGTCCCCCGAACAACTCTCTCTCCCTACAAAGGATGGCAAGGGTAAAATTGACAATTTCATTATAGAAGTAATTAAATTCATAAGGCAAGATAATTGGCTGAAACCATCTTAAAAACATGTCTTTTATGAACTTCTAAAAGAAAATTTGCACCCCACAGTTCTGAGAAAATACTGTGATAGACTCACAATACTAAATTCAAGATGAGTTCCTTAATTTTCAGTGTAAGTACCTCCCTACACCTCCAACCTACCTAGATACTATTCTTTTATAATAATTACTTGCATGTCATGATATAAAGGTAACTGCTGAATATTTGATTATATAACTCACAAACAGCAGGTCAGGGTACTCACACACGAACAGTTTCATAGCTATGCAAAGAGAGGTTTAGAAGATCATCCATCAAAAGAATCACATGGTCTGGTGGAGAGAAATCCCCAGTCGTTCGGAACAGATGATAAGATGACTGTGATGATCTCCAAGTACCATGCATGTATGCCTTGTCAATAAGTGCCCATCTAGGTCTGCAACCAAGAATAGATTGAGAGTTTAACTGCCAGATTAATTGATGCATAATTCTAGTAGTAATCAAAAGAAATCTCATAACAAGATTCCTTACCTTCTCTTTCCTTTAGAATGAGAAGAAACAATAAAATTTATTGGAGGTTCTATAATGGCAGCAGATTCCAACTTCAAAGCCTGTCTATGATTTGACCATTCATCAAATTCCAAACTTCCTGTTGTGAAAGTAATGTCAGGCAGGGCCCACATAAATTGGATAGAGAAAAACCCAAAAAAAAAAAAAGAAAGAAAGAAAAAAGGATACTAAACCAATAAACAAATAATGGAATTTATTTCATCTCAATGCATATGCATTACCGTAGTTTCCTAAAGCATCCATAATACGAATGATAAGTATCAATAGGATGCTGTCATCTGATTTTTCCTCTAATAAGTATCTGCCCATATTGCAAACATAAAATGATCAGCAATTATAAAACCAAAATAGAAAGAATAACATCTAGATGAACAACAAGAGTTAAACATTACTTGCATGCTGCATGGATAATATCAGAAGCCTTTTCCCGCAATTCAGTGCTGCCAACACGTGACCCTGTTGCTCCGGCTATTAGAAAAGGAGGACCCGGATCCTCTATCATCTCATTTTGAGAGGATGGACTAAAATCGTGCAAGCAAGACAAAACACCTTGCAGAGTAGACTCAATACGCAAAAGAGTCACTTTCAAGTGTTCTTTCTCATTCCCTGCACCACAAATTTTATGTAATGTCAGATATTTTAGATTCATAAACATGAACATTGCATATTTTTACTAACAGGCAATTGAGTTTTGTAGAAAGGAGAATATTTTCTCACATGTTTTCAAGCAAAGAACAAATTGAAACAATAATGGTTGATGTAGGTGTAGATAAACTTTCTAGAGTTTCTTTTTTTCTTATTATCACTATTTTTATAACCGAATAAATGTTGAAGCTCTTCAAACTAATACACATCGAAACAACCAACTATCAAGCTTAAGAGAACTCATGAGAGCATGAATATGTATAATACCTGGATCAGAATGAAGTTTAGTTTGGCACATTCTTAATAGATCATCTAGAGCAGACTGAAAATGAAGGTTCAAAAGTTCATTAGCAAACTGAACTTCATTATCACTGGGAATGTGCCACTTGGGACCGATTAATTGTTCATCATCATTATAATCTTTTGTGCTGACCCATTCCTCTAATGCGGGAGCAGCAGGGTGTCGCAAAACACACCTAGAAAAACCAGAATATACATTTTTTATTTCCAACAACTGAGCAAAAAACAAAACGAATTTAATGAGTAACCATGTATTGTGATAAAAGATTATACTTGTACTGGTCAACAGGATAATAAAGAATCAAGCTTCCAAGAAGGGATCGGAGAAGATGATCGCCGGCTACATTAACCTGTCATATGATTACACCCAAAAACAATTTCAACAATTCAACATTAAGCAATTCATGTAAACACAATGCACGTTATAAAGTGAGTACTCAATCATGGATGGACCAATAATCAAACAAAAGCAGAATCAAGACCTTCCAAGATGGTGAGTCAAAGGCAGACACAATTGCTTCTTTGAGTTGATCCTTGTAACGCAGTAGGGCTGGACCTCCATAACTGATAGCAACTGATAATATTTTCAACTGATAATCAATTGCTGTCTCAAGAGCTGGAGAAATAGTTGGTTTTGCCTGAAAAGGGGTGAAAAGGAACACTCAACTTCAAACTTTCACTACAAGAATCTAGGTAACTCATAAATAATAAAAATTAACCAGTCAAAAGTGAAAGACCTTAGTTGAAACTGAGTCATCAGTAGCTCCTCTTCCTCCAAATCCAGTAACAGGTGTTCCTTTCAAAGAGGATATAGCAGACGATAAAACTGGTTCAACAAGGTGAGTAACTGCCTCCTCTGGGTTTGAATGAACAGAAGCACAACAAAGCAATCCAACCTCAGCAATTGCCCCAGGAAGAATATTTGTTCTTACAAACTTGGAAATTTTCTTCAAAGCCTGCGAGTGATACAAGCAGAAGTTTACAACATCATTTCCAGAAGATGAATGATAAAAAACTGAACTAAGCATTTTGTTTCCAGATCTCACACCTGATTATATAGTGATTTTGAAAGTCTCCCAAGCAAGATTTCAAGCATGCAATAGTAGTACGGACCATCCTCAACCAGAAAAGTTCCTGAAGTTGATGATGAATTTAGCCCTTCATTCCTGTAGCACCAGTAATCAATCATCTTTAAGGAAAAAAGACAATCGTAACTGTTCTTACTAAAAAACATGAGGACAGCCAAACTACAACTCACAGGACACTGCTGGGCTCCAAATGTTGAAGTAACGAGAATAAACGACAAAAGAATTCATCTAGCCATTCAGAAAAGCGAATCATTGGCATAAATGATAACTCATCGCTACTGTCATCCAGAGTAGCAATCTGCAATTTTAATTGGATTAGCAAAAACAGGTACTGACAAATCATGCATATCAATTATATTGGGATGGATGTTGGGAGCATCAAGCTTACATTGGAAAATATGGAACCAATTAATTGCATAGTAGCCAAGGTTTTAGGAGGATCATTTGCATCCATACCAGCTAATGCATTTGATAATGATATCATCAAAAGTTCAATGAATGCATCATCCCCACCGCCAAGATCAACTGGCTTTACTGAAGAATTCGATAGGGAAGTAAGGAACAGTGAACGCCCAGCAAATGCTACTGACATCACAGCAGTTTTCAACTGGTGGGTGGCAGTCATCTGACTAGACACAAAAGTTGGTAAAAGAGCAGTTAATGCGATGAAAGAATCCCCTTTTAAAAGGAATGAAGATTTCCAACTTGCCAATGAATTGGAAAAGCCTTCCAAGCAGACTACTCATCTTACACAAGGGGGAAAAAAAAAGCATAAGAATAATATTAAATTTCAATAATTTGTTCATGCAACAATACTAACCGTCTCCAAGGCTATATGAAATCGCGATGCTAGAAAGGGAAGAACTGAAGAGGGATCCACATAAGATAATATAGAAGTTGCAGCAGCAACTGTCTCAGAAAGATGTTCATTTTTACTATATTGACCACGATCAATCAACTTCAGCACCACATTAACAAAAGAAGTCCTCTCAGATTCTCCTAAATATAACTCAGCCTGTCTACTATTATCTGGGTTCCTGCAATGGTAAAATTTAGTACCATGAGCATGAAATATGCTCTAATCAAATGCAGAACAAATATGATCAAGTTGGTGAACTCATACTTCCGCTCATGCTGTAACCGCTTCTGGAATGTGATAACCAAATAGAGCAAAAACCTTTCCAATGAATAAGTCCAGCGACCCCCATTAGAGGGATGGTAATATCTACAACAACAAACATCAAAACATAACTAATAACTACAAACAATGAACAACTTAGTGCAATCTAACAACAAAATAATAGCATTTAAATGTCAGTAAACAAACTGTTCTAAGAGGTTGACCAATTTCTCAAAGTGCACTTGCGCCAAGCTACCCGGCTTTAGTAGATACACCTGCAATTTCCATTAATAAGTATAACATAACTGCGTCTTAGGAGCTGAGCTATTTATTTTGGTACTGGAAAATCATGAGAGATTCATCTATCATCTTACAACTGATTTTGCAATGGACTTTGCGGGGGTGAGTGTCTTATTGGAGAACAAGAATCTTGTATTCCTGGGAACATCCACAGAAAAAGGATATGACCCACTTCCATTTGCCACAGGAACCTAGGATATCCATATAAAGTTATAAACTTGAGAAAGAGGAAAATCCAAATGGCAATAAAACAGATAAATCACCAGCCCCAAAGAGAAAAGAGCCCAAGTCATGTTATAAAACAAAAGGCATCCAAAAAGGCATAGTATATATAGTGACATATTCAGCAATTTCTTATTGTAATAATCATACACTCACCTCAAACATGTTCAAATATCTTGTGAAAAGTGCAGGTATGAAAAATTCCCAACCAATAAAGTTGTAGTTCTTAATAACACGAGCTATAACAGCCATCCATTGACTGTTCCAGAATTGGCAATTTGGAATAGAGTCCCACAAGCCTATACACTCTTTAATCCAATCACTGCCAGGCCAACAAAAGAACATATCTTTGAAGTCAAGCGAGAAAAGACATACCAATAGTTCCAAAAAAATATGTGTTCCTTACTCTGTAAAGAAGTCTTGGTTATCCAAGTTTGTAGGCAGAAACAGCCTCACAAACCCAGAACCTTCAAAGGATGAATTATGCCAAGGATTTTCCAAAAGAGATCTGCAAATTGGTTAAAAATATTTAAAAACAACAAAAATGGGAAAGGTCGAAAATTTCAACGATAGCTCAATAATTCAATCAAATCAAGGTATATGAGTGTCTTCATCCTATCATTCCTAGGAAATTTAAACAGCAGTGAGAAGAAGCAGGTTGAAGAAATTTCATATCTGGGAATAGCATGTTGACTTTCTTTAATACTTCTCAGTTGAACTATCATTTGGTAGGATGCCAGGCTATTAATGTTAAGTATCAGGCTTACAATTATTAATCAACAACTTTAATTATCTTTTAAATTTGAAGTGAAAAACCAATGATTTTGATTTTCTGATACTTGTATTTACATAAAGATTATCGATTTTTTTTTTTTTTTTAAACTAGCAGGAAAAGTCCATGTGTTAATGCAAAGAGAAATCATATTAAATGCTGTGAATTTCTTGCACATAAACAGTGACAAGTCCAGCCAAAAAGAAATGAGAAACAATACCTAAACTCAGACCATATCTCAAAAGCAGAACCAGGCGGAAAGAACCTACGGCAGGAGCGAACAAGGGAAGTGACAGTTTCAAAATGTCGCTGTCTCAATCTCCACCCCTCTGGACCTGTATTCCTGTAAAGATGTAATTCAAAATCATTGGCATAAAAAGTTATCAAGACAACAATAACAAGAACCAGAATGTTTAGCATGCAAGAGCTTAGCTGGAGAAAAGATAATGAAAAGTTATCAATGATAAAAAGAGGCAGAACGTTTTGCATGCAAGAGCTTAAATGGAGAAAAGGTGTTAAATGGAGAAAAGGTACACCGAGAAGACAGACTTTTCAAGATAAATGATACACACACCGAAAAAAAAAAAAAATTATTATTACAACATCAAAAGAATCTAATCAAACACACCACATATCATAAAAATTTAAGGTCTGCCATGAATTTGTTGTTTAACACTAGATACCAGAATCAAAGGTAACAATTTAAAAAGAGCATTAATACTTTCTTTATTATGAAATAAAGTCTTTGTTTCCTATCCAAAAACAAAAAAAAAAGAGAGCATTAATATTATACCGCGTATGCAGTCTTTCAATTGTTTATGTATTTACAACAAATACATCCAGAAAACCCTTTAAGAAAAACTTACCTAGTGAAATGCGTATAGATAAGAGTATCATACAAAGGCCGCCAAGGAACTTTCAAGGACAACTTCTTTCGATACTTATTAAGCAATCTGATTAAGATATTTCCCCATCTAACCTGATCCACAGAACAGAACATGACATAGAAAAAGTTTAAGAAAAGAAAAAGAAAAGGACTAATGAAATCAAACACAAATGAGAAAAAACTTCTTTCTGGAATATGATATAACACCTGGGCGTAAAGTTTGTTCTGAGATGTATTGAACAATTCCAACCCAATTTCCACAAGTGCACCAACATCTTGCAAAGACAGTTCACTTTTTGCCTTTATGAATCTGCACAGAAATACATAATAAATCATCAGCAACACCCAAGTAGCAGGAACACAACCATGATCAACAATCATCCACTTTACAAAAAAAAAAAAAATTCCTAAAATTTAGTCACAATTTCTGATGAAAGTCGACCTCAAGTATAACAAGGACCAGGCACAATTATGAACTGAACAGAAACAAATTTATTCAAATTATTCCAAGAACTAAGACTTCATCACTGCAAACATAACATGCTTGCAATTGAGTATGTCAATCACATGGGACCCTTTCAAAAGATACAGCTGCACAAGTTTTTTCAATATGCCACTATACACTAAAATTCATGCTAGAGTAAGTAAAGCCCTTATATTCTCCTGCACTTATGCATCAATAAGTTCACAGATATACATTCTTAGACATATAGAGGTGTAATTTATTATTATTATTATTATTTTTATAGGTGTAATTTATTAGTTATACACCCCCAAAGCTAACAATTAAGAATAATAATATGCATTTAAACTCAACGGTACTTTAACAACAATTTTCATTTAAACAAGCCGACATAGTTAACCAAACAGCAAAGAATTATATGTTCAAAGACAAATCAACCTAGTGAAAGACAATAACCCATCATCTTTACAACAAGCAAGCAACCATTTTTTGGCTCCACTCTCAATCAACATTCTAATACACATATGAAAACAACGCTACTTCAACAAACGAAACAATTCTCATCAAAACAAGCTAACCTACCGAACCAAGTAGCAAAAATGTACATTCAAAGACAATAATCAACTTAGCAAAAGATGATAACCCCGTCATCTCTACAACAAGCAAGCATTTTTACACTCCACTCTTAATCAATCACGCAATCACACTCTCTCTCACACAAAAACACCAACTCTAACCACATTTTCAATCCCACCTCCACAATGCATCCACCTCCTACAACCGTTTTTTAGCGCCTTTTTCTCCTACGCTTAACTCTAATTCAATCATCAGCCATATTGAAAGTTCAATATATAAACAATCATTAGTCTTCGTCTGTCTAAACTGATATACAGAGTCTCTCACACAATGCATTGATTTGAATTCGATTTCTGCTGTTTCAAGCAAACAGAAACAGAGCTTTTTCGACTAATCAATCACTAGAACAACAATTATCTGTTAGTGAAACCAAAACCAGAGACGAACTCGACCGATCAAGCAATGGTTGCCACGTGGCAACACCAGGTGCAGCAAAAAAAAAAAAAAGAACTGAAAATGGAAAATTCAAGACTCGAATTCAATCACTAGAACAACGATTATCTGATAGTGAAACCAAAACCAGAGACGAATTCGACCAATCAAGCAATGGTTGCCACGTGGCAACATCGGTGCAGCATCAGAAATACATGAAAATGAAAAATTCATATATCGTATTCATCTGTCATCTGTTTCACTAAAAAGTCAACAGTGTCAAAATTTAAAAAAAAAAAAAAAAAAAAACGAAATTGAGAGATAAGCAATCGAACATGGAAAGGAAGCGAGAGAGAAAAAGAAAGAGAAAGAGAGAGAGAGAGAGAGAGAAAGAGAAGCTGACAGGTCAAGGACGGAGATCCATTTGAGAGTGGAGTAGACGGATTCAGGATCGTCATGGCGGAAGGCGAGCTTGACGGAGGAGACAACGGAGGCGAAAGAGTCCTTCTCTCGCTTAGTGTCCTCCACTACCGGCGGCGGCAGCCATGCATTGTAGAGATGCATTTAGTGAGCGAGTGAGTCTTAGAATTTGAGAGAGAACGGAGAAATGAAAGTGAGTCGTCCTTCTCGTCGTCCAGTATTTATAGGGATGTGTTGTTGTTTCTTTTTTGACAAGAAATTCGCTGATTTTTTTTTTTTTTTTGGTTTTTTGTTTTTGATATATATATATATATATATATAGTGGTTGAGGTGTGGATTGGGAACTGCTACATCAGGTTTTTCGATTTTCGTCATGAATTATTATTTTGTTGCCAAGAGTTCGCATAAAAATTTATCGGCATATATCGAAATTAAATAATATTTAGCTTGACATAGGAAGATTTTTTTTTTTTTTAATGTAGTACTTTTTTTTTTTAAGGAATAAGATAAGATTTGTTGGGATATATCGGTATAAATAAGTTCTACAAAAGAACATACACATGATTATAAATCAAAGTAGGTTAAAACAAATTTTTTAAATGAATTTCAATGGTTTAAAAACATTTCATAGATTGAAAAATATAGATATGCCTAATTAGAGAAGATATATAAGTCTTATTTCTCAAAATTTATATTATAAATAAATATATTTAAAAATAAAACAAGTAGAATGATTAAAAAAAAATGAAAGAAATATAAAATACAAACAATCAAATAGATTATAAAAATATGTGAATAATTAAATTTATTAATTATGAATTATAAAATGATAGCACTATAACTTTAACAATTTTTCTTTAAATAAAGACAATCTACATTTTGACATTATAATTACTACAACATTTTAAATTAGAGTGCATTTGGAAAAAAACCAAAAGATATTAAATTTTAATAATATATTATGCGGCTAATATTATGATAAAAAAAAAAAAAACAAAATATGAAAAACTTAAGTAAATTTCATATGAAACAAATTTATTATATATGCAATATTTGAATAAAAATGTAAATGTAAATGAAAAAAAATACATGCAATAGGTTTGAAATAAATATATATTTATTTTGATATTAAAAGAATTAGTAAATGAAAAACAAAAATATAATAATAAATTTTAAGATAAGTATAATTATACAAAAATAAAAATTCTAGGCGGCGCAGGGGAGGCTTAGCCTACCTTAGCCACCACGACACCACCCAACTAAGGTTTTACAAACACTGGAGAAAGAAGGTCATTTTAGTCAATTTAATGGGACTTAGCGAATTTTTTTTTTTTTTAAATAACATCAAATAAGTCAATGGTATACTAAGATTTGTAAGATTAAATGTTAAATATATGATCTGAATATATATTTCTATGAACAAGACTTTCAAAGTAAAATGACAAGATTATTTAAATAAGTTGTAATACACGTGATAGGATTTGATATTAAATATTATATAGAGTATGAAAATATCTCTCATGACAATAAAGTTATTTGTGACATAAAACATAGAAAGAAAACTTATCGTGTAGCTCATAAATACATATGATAGGATTCAAACTTTTATTACATTTGTTAAATATGAGAAGAAAACTCATAACACATATCAACAAGTACATATAATACGATTTATGAACTATTAGTAGATATGATATGATGGAGAATTGATGATAAATATGAAAGTGGTTTTGACCATTGCGTTACATCTTTTAATAGTCATCGTTATTTCTAAAAGCTATTTATTCTTTTCTTTTACCTTTTTAATAATACTATAGTCTATTTTTTAACAATAAAAAATTTCAAAAATTATATTAGTAAAACCAATATTTTATTGATTTAATCCCTTTTTTTTAGTATTTTTTATGATCCTTAAAGGTCAAGAGTTGAAGTTTTATTTTTATCCTAAAATACAATGTAAGGATTGTTTTATCTTAATTTAATTCCCTCTCTCCACCATTAAAAAAAAAAAATCTAGAAAATAATAATAATAGAAGAAAAACTACTCAACTTGTGAAAAACAAAAAGATAAATGAAAAAGAAAAAGAAAAAAGGGGGGTTTTCACTGAGACAAAGCAAACTTTGCTTTTGTATGAATCCAAAAGATATAACTTTAATAAAATTTGCAAAATTTAAAGTTTAAAGTTAGATCAAGTTGTTGTAATTGCTGTTATTATGGACAACTTAATATTTTTATAATAAAAATCATAACACAAACCTTTATACTAGCATCATCCAACTATATATATATATATATATATATATAAACATTGTATTCCATACGTTTTTGTTAAATTTGGATATTGAAAAATAAATTATCTAACTCTCCATGAGTATTATATACATATTATCATTTTCGTTAAAATCGAATCTTTTTATATGTGTGACTAAAATTGGTAATGAAAGTGAATTAAAAAAAAAATGGACTAAGAAATCGCAGTACATCATCTGTTCTATACATTAACGATTGAGATTGAATGTTCTACACCGAATCGAATCCGAAAGTAGATTACAATGCTCTCCCTAGGAAAAGTAGTGATGATAAAAGGTGAAGAACTTGCTGAAAAAGTTATGAATGAGTAGGAAAGTGAGGGTGCATCGTACGTGGCACGCAAAATGTGCCATTGAATCCTTGTGATTTTAAAAAGATATTTGGAATCTGATGTCAGCACTTACTCCAGATGCCCCAGATATCCCACCCCCATCGTTAAATTTTAGTCAGCGGCTCCGGACAGTGACTGCCCCAACCGGGTTGGCTGCTGTTGGCCCATTAAGAGTTGCGCTTTTGTTTGAGCCGTTCTTTGGTTTTGCGGTCCGAAATAAGAGATTCTTTTCAGATATACTGATTTGATCCATTCAATTCGTATTATATGATATGAATAATTAATTAAGCTATAAACTCATGTTACATTATCCGGTACCAATAGTTTACACATTTATTATTGACTCTAGTGATTAATATACTTCTCATTTACACTCCTAATAAAAGTTCAAGTTCGGAATAGATTTTTGAAGAGTGATTTAAATAAGTTTTAACAAGTCTCCTCCCATGAGTGTCATTAAATTTATTATTATCTTATAATTATATATACTCTGAAGAGTGAATGCTTAGGTTGGTTGCCGACGTATTTGAACCATTGGGCTTATGTTAAAGCGAATATAATTCAAGGTCTGAGATAGAGATGTTTTAGTGTGTAAAGTGTATATATTTGATCTGCTCAAACCATATTATGGAACACTGACAACTAATTAATTACCCAAGAGATTTGTCTCCCCTGACTATACATGAGTGATCGGAACATAAATGGGAAACGGGAGCTTTTCTCATTGAAAGAATGGTTTTAGTGGTGAAATTAATAAAGTTCAAGAATCAATATCAAGTATTTCTTTCATTTTGGACCACTGATAATGGCTCTCATGGTACGATTCTGTTTTGCACAATTGTTTTAAAAACAATATCGTAAACTTTCATTACAGACTTTTTTTTATAGATCTATCTAGTACTATCGACAGTCTATTATCAATAATAAAGCATATTATTCAAACATGTTTTTCAAAACACATAAAATAATTAGCATCCAATTTTAGAAATTATGCTATAAATGACTTTTTTTATCTTAGATTTTGGTACGATTATCAAATCTAACATGCCCTTTAAAGTTTCGTGAATGGGCAAATAATTTAGCCACTTTGATTTAATTATCATTATCTTATTATGTATAATAAAATTAAAATCTGACAACGAGTTAGGTTAGAAATTTACTGAAACTTATTAAGATCAAATACTATATAATATTTCGGAAATCTATTTTTACACTCATGATCTAGCATAATTTATTAAGATCAAACATTACATATATCATCTGAATATATATGTACACATTTAGAAGATATATACTCTTATAACATTCAAAATAGAGTTTTTTACACATGCTTGTATAATGTACATAACGAGACTCTAACCCTCACAACAAACATTAGTTCCGTAGATGGGAAAATGCACATAACTTGATCAAATAAGTGACACACTCAATAATCAATATTTTTAAAAAAAAAAAAAAAATCACTTTCAACTATTACAAAAGCAACAAGTACTGGCAAAGGATAATTAACAAGTGCAATACACCCATATGCAATCACTGCATGGTGAAATGTGATGCAAAATTTTGATTCTGATTTTGATTGAGAACCAAATCTCTAAAGTTGTAAATGCAGTACAATTAACAACAATAGAAATATTCTGTATATCCCACTTTGTTAATTATAGAATATTAGAATTTGCAATTTATTTCGTTCATAGGGAATTTTTTATATTCATTCTTTTTTGTTGGGTGTGTGAATGGAATTTTATTACTGCTCATGAAATATTCTCATAGTTGGTAACATCTGTTTTTCAACTGGCATTTCCCTCATTATTTGATGTTATCGTTGTTGATTCTTCTTTTTTATTTTTTATTTTTTCATTTTTTTTAATTCATGGATACGATATGTTTCCATCATACAAACGTCAAATTTTACTTATTGAATGTACTCTAAAGAATATGATTCTCTTATGCACTTATATTTTTTCGAATCTAACTAGAATTACATTGATTAATGACTGGTATTTGTTTTTTCGTTTCGTTTTCCTTTTTTCCACTTTCCGTATTTCTAATTTTGTACATTAACTTTAGCTATTATAGATTGGTAAAAATATTTGCATAGGAGAGAATCACAATCCGTGCTTACCATTTTTTTTTTTTCCGATTGTGATCATATCGTAAAAATAAAATAATTAGAGAGACAAAAGCCCATAATAATGAAATTGCAGATTTCGAATTATATCTCCCTTTCACATCCCCAAAATTTGTTTTAATTAAAAATATAATAATTTTGAGAACAAATATATGAAAATATTCTATGAAATATTTAAAATTTTTGTGGGAATGCCCTCATTGCCTACAACATTGCACTCTAAAAACTAACATATAGATGAATGGTTCAATTACTTAATCAGTAAGGTAGCCAAATATATGGATGGATATTAAAACCTGAACATCTATATACACATGCCTTCCGGGGGTTTAGACAAACAGTCAAGAGAATTGGGTCATCATACATATTGGGCCTGTTCAACTTTCGGCCAGCCCAATTGAAGCAAATCAGCACCCAAGCATAATGTAGCCGTTGAAATTAAATATAAACTAAAAATGAACGTGAAAATCTGACCGTTGAAGAGGAAGAAGTAAAAAATAAAGTAACCGTTAGAGGACGCAACGTTTTAACAACAATTTAAATACCCAAGAATCCCTCTCTCTCAAACCACCAAAAGAAACAACTCTCCTCAATCTGCAATCACTCTTCAACGCTCTCTCTATAACTTATTTTCGATATTGTTTTCGCGAAAAACATAACCCCATCTTCATTTTATTTATTGTTGTTGCATATATCTTGTTAAATTTGTTTAGTTGCTTGATTTGTCTATCTAGTCTTGTTTGTTTGTTTGTTTGTTTGTTTGTTATTAATGGCTGAAATGAAAGATACCCACATTGTGGAAATCGCGGTCGACGAAGAGCATCAACAGAAAACGTTGTGTTGTTTGAACACAATAAGTACAATGACAGCCATCCAACACCACCCATTGATGGAGATCTCTCAAAGTCCTGGTCACCTCTTGCTCCTCAAGCTATGGCAAAGGGAGGAGGATCGTTTCGGGCAAAGAATTGGGCGTAAAGAGTCGAGAATGGACTCTTTAAGAAGAGAGATCTTCCAGCTTTGTTGCTTCTTCTTGGTGTTTCATGGCCTCTTTTCGACTCTATTGTTCACTTCTTCCGAGGAACATAGCAATAGTGACGATAGTACTTGTAAGAAGTGGTGGGTACCATCTGTGTTGTCTTTGGCAACTTCACTTGTGTTTGTGTTTCTGGTCCAGGTTAAGCTTTACAGGTACTGGAAAGTGTGGAGGCAGTTGCAGAGGGAGAGGAGCGATAACCGGGCTCTAACTAGGTGCATTCAGGAGCTGAGAATGAAAGGGGCTAGTTTCGACTTGTCAAAGGAGCCACAGAGTGGGAAGAGGATGAAAAGCTCTAGTGTTGAGATCAAGTGGAAGCCAATCACTTGGTGTTCTCAGTACTTGATCACCATAGTTCTTGTTTGTTTGAGTGGTTTGCTGTTTCCTGTTAGCAAGTTCATGCTTTGTGGATTCTGATCAAGGTATCATATTATCATTCCATGGTTACAACAATTACAGGTCTAGTAGTTTGGTTTGTTACTGATTTGGTTCTTTATTTTTGGATGTATGATAGATCTTGGATGTTTATAGGAGAAGTATAGTTGGCACAATTTTTTGAAATCGATGTACTTTGAGCCCTTTAAGGGGATGAAGCATCTTGGTCCGATTGTTGCTATGCATCTCCTGCATTCTGTTTTGATTGCTGCTGATCAAGCCATGAAAGGGACAGTAGGCGATGAGAAAGTTATGAATCCGAAAAATGATGTCGAAAGGCAACGAGAAAGACACAAAAGAGTTGCAACTTCGATTCATTGAGTGTTTGGATTATCGTGAGCCAGATTATGTGGAACATGTTTCCCAGCAAAGCATTGAGAAAATAATTGGAGGATTATCATCACAGTTCTGCTTCGATTGCAGAGTTACAATTATGTGAAGCAATTTTGAACAGGCAACACCTCTTGTGTGCTCAAGTTGTGCCGTACTACATGAACTTTGTTCATACAATGAAAGTTCAACTCTTTTTTTTTTTGGTTTTTTTCACAACTATATAAGATTTGTGACCAAGTTGTGCTACATGAACTTGTTCATTCAATGAAAGTTCTACTCTTTTGTTTTTTTTTTTTTAACAACTATATAAGATTTGTGACCAAGTTGTTGTGCTCAAGTTGTGCCGCCCCTATATAAGAACTCTTTTGTTTTTTTTTTTTTTCACAACTATATAAGATTTGTGACCACAGATTCTCAAAGTAGGAAGGTTTCAAAAAAAAAAAAATTCAAAGTAGGAAAATAAAAGAATAAAATTCGAAGTAGAAAGGTTTGACAATAGAAAAACAATTCAAATATCATTTCAACTATTTTGTTTAACAAAGATTCCAAATTAAGGTAGGAAGGTTAAAAAAAAAAAAAAATCAAAGTAGGAAAATAAAAGAATAAAATTCAAAGTAGAAAGGTTGACAAAATAGAAAAACAATTCAAATTTCAACTATTTTGTTAACAAAGATTCCAAATTGTGGAAATTTGCTAATTTTTCACCCCCAAAAACTAGAGAGCAAATTCAAAATTCTTCTGAGCAAATTCAAAATTCTACAGCTCGATCTGCGATTCTAAATGAATAGAAAGTGACCATAAAAACTCAAGCCTTTGCAGCTCCCATTATGCGTTCTCAAAGCCAAATATTCGGAAAACACCTGAAATAGGAAACCAAATAAGGACAATCCGAAATGTAAGGAATCTTATAACCAACTTAGGATCATCCATTTTGTACCTTCATCAGCCTGATATTTGTTCTTGTCATCCCCAGCATATGCAAGTAAATTGTATTTGGGATTCCATTCCACGCTATTCATAGCAGCCCGACAAGGGATTTGATGTACCGTTCGACCCGTTTGTACATTTGACTAATTCACACAGCAGAAATTTACAGAATTACACAAAATAGATCCATCCAGAGAACCAAAAAAAAAAAAAAAGGTTAAAACTTCTTAATTAGTAAATTCTTTTTTTTTTTTTTTAAAGAATCTTTACTTGGATGCATAGTTAAAATTAATAATCATTGACCTTTTTTTACTATACATATCAAGGAATTGTTTTACAACAGAAGTACAATTTAAAGAAAGGAGGGGTTTGAGAGAATACATACTATATCTATAAATAAGTCTTCACTGGCAGAAGCAATATAATCCCCAGTGTAATTAAAGCTTATCGTCCTGACAGGCCATCTGATGGTAGACATCTCATAATAGATAAGCACACAACATATTGCAGCATTACAATAAACATTACAAGCACATTAAATAATGGGGACCACTGTGTCAAACTCACTCAAGTTTCGTAAATGTTCGTACGCAAAGCCTCTCTGAGATATCCCAAAGGCTTACTAAGGAATCAGCACTTCCAACAGCAAAATATCTGTAGTAAGCCATAGAGGTAAATGCATGAGTTAGCAGGAGGACTTCTCTGCGATGACTCCCCACCCCCCTCTCCAATAGGGGAAAAAGGAAAGGAAAAATAACCACACATAAATGTACTTTACTAAAAGGATATAATAAGTGGTTCGATTTGATTTATAAAGGGATAGATTTTGGAAAGTTAATCCATGATTGGCATGTGGATAGCATACAGACTGGTTTGAAGCACACCTTCCCATTGGATCAATTGCAATGCAGTAGCAACCAGCTGTATGAGCCGAGACAGTGTCAAGTGCTCGAAGTGATGGGTATGCTAGAACTTCAACAGTACCTAAGCAGATTGATATACAGTCAATATAAATATATTAAATCATACAGCACGGGCAATGCTTGATTTTAGTAATAAAATAAAAAGCTGTTCTCACCATTTCCAGTTGTCAAAAAGAACATTTCTCCAGTCATGTTCCATGCGATCTCATTAACCTAGAAAAGAAAGTGGAAACAAATAAGAACAAAGAGAACTATTCAATAAGAGCAACAGACACATGTGAATAGATCAATATGAATAATTAGAGCCAAATCATTATTTCCATTGAAAGCAAACTTCAACATGAAAAGAATCATAATATTTGTTAACCCTGGGACAAGGTAACACCATGATGATATAAACTAGGATTCATTGAAACTTGTTGCTGAAGCACTAAAAAGGAATGAAAATAAAAGTAAAATAGCATTAATTTAGTTGATAAGCCTTCCTATGGTTTTTTTCATGAATTCATAGGTGCATGCCTTCTTAAACATGGGTTTACAGGGCCTTACTTATTTAATCAAATTCCAAAGAATGTGTTTCCAATCTGTGCTTCAATTGGTTTAAAGGAATTCAGACAGCATAAACAGAGCAATAGGTAAAACCGAAAACTATCACCAATAGTCTGAACTCAAGGTAACCTCATAATTAAACTTCCGTCTATGAATTGGCTTAAATTTCCGAACATCCAATATTGTTAGTTCATCATCCTGCAATTAATCAAACAACATAAGGAGTTAGGTACATATAGTATCAGCAGCCAAATGATTCAACAGGAACTAATGAATAATACCACTTGAAAATCTATGACTGTGAATTTAGAGATTTTAGACATGACAATCCCACATACAAAGAACCTATGCTAAGGGAGAGGGGAGTAAAGGACATACCCTATTACCGACAGCTACATGGGTACCATCAGGTTTGTAAGTGATGTTGATGTTCTCACCACTAAGTTCTGCCTGCTGTGAACACTTTCCACCTACAAAATTCAAAGCAGACATAATTATGCATCTTTCTAGTTGCAAGAAAACAACATGAAACTATCCTATTGTTCCAGTTAATCAGTCTAAGTTTAAAATGCTATTTCCCATTCCAATCTCCAAAACATGCCTTTCAACTCCGAGAACGCACAACCATTAACAAAAAACTAAGCTCAAATTTCTCACATGACTAGACACTTAAACATCATCTACGAGACCTTACTTTATCTAATGAAAGATGCCAATACAACATGTAAGCATTCACTTACTACGAACGTCCCACAAGCGCACCGTCTTGTCACCTGAAGCAGTAGCAATCAAATCAGCATGCTTCGGGTCCCAACAAAGCTGATCCACACTATCCGCATGTCCCTTCAATTCAATATCCTTAACCTTTACCTGCAACAACAAAACACCTCCAAAATCACCACCACCACTACCAAACACACCCAACCCTCACTCCCACAACAACAATCAAACTCGTACAAAAACCAAACCAAATAAAACAAAACTCAACGCATCAAAAACATGTCCAAATTCAAGCAGTTTCCAATAATCAACACACAACAACAACAACAACAACAAAAACAATCAAACTCCTACCAAAACAAAACAAACACAACACAATACATTACAAACATATCCAAATTCAACATATGCACACAACATCAATCAAAACTCTTCCAAAACCAAAACCAAACCAAACACAACACATCACAAACAAGTCCAAATTCAAGCAGTTCCCATCAATCCACATCCATAAATATCAAAACTTTACATGACCGTGTGGTTCAATGAGCCAAACCCGAGCCGTCTGATCAACCGAACCCGAAGCCAGTTTTGTCCCCGTGCAGTTCCAAGCAACAGAGTGGACCTTTCAACACATACCCACATCAGAAAACCAAACAAAAACACCAAAAAAAAAACAAAACAAAAAAGCACGTCAATTGGGAACCCAACTAGGGTTTTTCTGTTCATGTGTTAAAAAAGTTGATGAATTTGAAGCCAACCTTCTTCTTGTGGCCAGTGTACTCTCTGCTGTGGAGGTTCTTGAAGGGAATGGTCTCACCCATCTCTGCAATTCGTTGAATTTTGGCGGAGAATTGAGGGGGACAACAAGTGAAGAAGACAGCAAAGTGGTTAATGGAGCGAGAGTCTGTGACTGGCTATGTGGTCGCCGGACGCAGTTTGATAAAGTGTGCTCGGCTACAGTTGATCCAAACCTTTATATATATATTTTTATTTTTGAAAATAAAATTATTTTTTACCATAATAAATTCAAAATTATTTATACAATGTGTTTTTCGGTATTTAAAGTTGGTTCGGCGTTTGAGGGAGGAGAAGATGACTCGAATTTTAAAACTTAATAATTTAACTATGAGATATACGAGTATGTTTTAAGTAGTTTTAAATTATTCTTAAAAGCCAAAGACTCTTTGATCCTTTGTTCTTTTGCTTAATTGAGTTTTGAAATGTTATATATATTTTAACGACTAATGATAAAAATTTAGGTTGTTGTCAAATTAAAAGAATGTTTTTTATTTTATATATTAAATGATTTATTTATATTAATTTTTAATAGGTTTTGTCATGTACAAATGAATATATTAATTATTGAGTTGTAATTAATTGATTGTCTAAGTTGTGAGATGTATGTATATTTAAGAAAAATGTAATTCAATTTAGAGCACATGATGTAGGAATTTTTTAAAAAAATTATTATAAAAAGTACAAAAATCATGTGAGAGAGACGAGCTGTGGAAATTTCACTTAATTAAATAAGTATTTTTAACACATTTAGTTGTCGTTTTAAGTATTTTAGTTATCATAAAATAAAATTCACAATAAAAATAAATTGAAAAATTAAAGTTGATTAGATTGCGTTCCGAGTGTTTTCCAAAAGAAAAATAATATTGACTCATGAATAACGATATATAATACTTTATGATTTGTTAACAAAAAAAGAAGATCAAGATTATTCTCTAAACTTTTATTTTTTGAAAAAAATTGATAAATACATCTCTTATAGATAATTCGTACCAATTATATATATAATTAAGTTATTTATGAATCATGAAATTATTTTTTATAAAAAAAAAATTGTTGAAATTATGGTAGGAAATTAGATAGTAAATGGATTTTCCTTCTGTTAAAGGGTCACTTAAAAAAAAAAAAAACAAATCCACATCTTAATTAAAACATTTTTAAAACCTGAGTAATCATTTCAATTTCGAAGAAATTGACTTGATTATTTTAAGATTAATTTTACTTCCTAAAAAATTAAAAATCATATAAAAGCACACACCTTCTGCATAAATGGGAAAGGGTATATACATTTATTTTCAATGTTGACTACAAATATTAGATATATGATTAAAAAATAATATAGTAGACTAATATTCTATTTGTTATGCCAATCCATATCTGTATGTCGAGTTTATATATCAAGATCAATCAAAGTCACCTTCTATAATTATCAGATAAACTCTGAACTTTATATAAGTTTTTGAACTTTCAATGAAACCTTGAATTCTAAAATCAATATATAATTACAGCCTATTTATTTTAATATTATACGTATCCTAAGTCTGTGCAGATTAATACCCAAATATTAAAAATTTAAAATATTTATCTTCAGATCTAATGGTGTTTAAGGAAACTAACCTCCTTATAACATCATGCACAAACAAGATTTATTAGATGTCATAAGTTTATATATCCATTAATAGTTTAAATGATTATCTCTTGATTTTTTTCTTTAAAATAAAGTGATTATTTCTCGATGTTATGGATATGATTTTCAGACTATATATATTATTTTTTAATCGGGATAATTTTTAACAAACCTTTAAACATAGTTGTCAAATTGCCTTGTAATTTTATAAAAAAAATTGTGATTTTTTTTTTTTGAAAATTTAAAATTAATTTGAAATTTATGGGAGAAGGACAATATTCAAACCTACGACTTTATGAGTAGGTGTAAGGATCAAAGCCCTCGATCAACCTCATTTTGAAGGAAAAATTTTGAATTTGAAAAATTTAATTCTATTAAGAAATAGAAACATTCAAATGAGTTGATACGTATATACCAAACTTTGCACTAATCAATTAGATGTAAAATAATTGAAAACAATAATATTTTATCATCTTACCTCTTTATACCTCAGTTGCATCTTAATCAATTTTGTGAAAATTGACTAATATAAACAATTTGTAAATATAATTGTCGATCAGATCTAAAAATTTAAGCTGATAGGAAAGAATTCAGTTATAGTATTTAAAACTTGAGGTTATGATATATTAACACAAGCTCCCTTATGTGATAGGTAACGGATGACGGACATATATTGAACGCTTCTTACCATATAACATATGTAATAAGAAGATTTTTAGATAAAAGTAAGAGAAAAGACTTAAACCAGAGACCTCTAAACTTTGATATCATTTTAATTATCATTAGATCAAAAAGTTTAAGCTAATAGGAAATTATTTAACTATAATATTTAATATTCGAGATTAAATATATTTTAATAATAACAATAAATAATTATTAATTTAATTCATCAATTGACACATCCCTAGTAACAATGATGGTGAAATTCAAGAAGTGAAATATCTAGCATTACCTATAAAAATTAATAGTTAAAATTAAATTTATCCAAGTATGGAAATAAAAGACATTCATATGAGTCGATGTGGACGTACCAAACTTTGCACCAGCAAATTAAATATCAAATATTTAAGGAAAAAAGAAAATTCCAAATTGAACAATTTTTCAGCTTTCACCTAGTCACCTACCAAACTTTCTTTTCACCTTAAATAAAATTTCTACTTGTTTGGTAGCTTTAACTCATCACACTCTATTTTTATTTTAAATTCAAATTTAGTCACTTAATAGAATACCAAAAATAGAAAATTCATAATCATATTACCATTTAATAAACTTTTTACTATAAAGTAGCAATTTGTTCAAATTTGTATACATATAATGTAACATATAAATTGTAATTATCATATTGATTATAAATTGTAATTACTAAAATCATGTAACGTAATATATAAATTGTAATTATCATATTGATCGTAAAATGATGTAAGGGATGATGCATGAGTTATACTTCATATAAAGTAACATATGAACTGTAATTTCTATATTGATCATAGAATGATGTAAGAGATGACATATGAGTTATACTTCGTATTAGGTAACATATGAATTGTAATTACCATATTGATCATCGAATGATGTAAGGAATGATATATTAATTATACTTCATATACCACATAATTTGACAAGTCATTCAAATTTATTGACAAATTAGCTGTATTAACCATATTAGTTCCAAAATGATTTAAGACAAGACAAGATGTATTGGTTTCAGTTGTCAAAAAAAAAAAAAAAAAAGATGTATTGGTTTCATATATTAGATTATAATTTGAAAAAATTAACAATTTCCATGGTTAATTAATAGTACGAAATCAAATTTTGACTTAATTTAATGAATTTAACTTGTCTTTTTATATTTATAGCTAATGCCTAATAGCAGTAATAGTAAAGCCACCATACTTGTACAGTTGACCCCATCCAGGATTTATCTTCACCAGTAAGTTTATTAAAGGAAGGTGGCAACTTGTATTCCTCTCCCTAACTTTAAGTCCAATTGCAAATAAGTGAATTTTTGTTAAGACTTGTACAAATCTCGCTTGACTAAATTATTTACGAATAAAACCTAACATTTCAAGATTAAAATATCTTGATGATTATTTAAATAAGAATTTTAATCTTATATTGAAATTAATAATGTAACATTTAAAAAGGGAACAAGCTTTACTAGTAATAAAGTTATTTTTTTTAATAATTTTAAATTGCTCTGTCGTTTCCTGAATACATTATTATAGTAATCAAATATTTATTATTATACCGAAACTTCAAAGCTATAATAGTACTTTTATTTCTTAAACCCACTGTAACGTAAACTCACATGTCTATACATATAATAACTAGGCCTAAAATTGATGCCCACTTAGCACACACGTGACATCGATCAGGTAATTTATTCAAGCTATAACACTTAATTAACTTTCAAACACACATGTAACATCACTAAACTCATCACTAACCCACTCACGACTAGCATTTATTGTTTTTACAGATCAATAAACACTTCAATCTTCAATCCAACCCACGCTAACCTCTTTCATTATTATTGAAATCACTCCAAAATCAATTTCCGATAAGTTTATTCATAAAATCAAACTGACCTTTATCCAAAATATCCTACTTCACAACCCAACAACCACTTTATCAACTATCACCCATACTAAACCATAAGTTAACATAATTAATAATCTCAAACGTTAATATACCATAAATAACCATGATTCTAACATGTTCGATAATAAAATTCTGTACAACCTAATCAAAACCAACAACCCCATCCATAATTCCACCAAAACCAGGGGCTACCAATACAATTTCCAAAAACCAAATGTAAAGATAAAATTTTTCTCTCCACCTATAAAAACCCCCCAATAATCATAATTTTTTTCCACCGACGCACAGATAGATAGATAGATAATAGATACACCACAACACAACTCAACAGCATCAAAGAGAGAGAGTGTCTGGTCGGGATCATCCCACCAGCCACACACAAAGCCACACCAAACCCAACCAAACCCACCTCCATCACCATCCTCACCTCCTTAACACCCCTTCTCACCTTCAGAGATCCGCTAGAGTCACAAAGTCACAGCCTTTTTTGACAGACAGACAGAAATGGGATCATCAGGTGGTGTTGGTGGAAGGTTCATGGCTTACTCTCCATCCCCTTCTGCTCCTCACTCTCCTCATATCCCTGCTCTCCGCTCTGCTAACTCTGCTTTACTTGACCAGGAGAAGTATATACTTATTATAGTCTCTATTTGTATATGTGTGTGTGTGTGTGTGTTGATTTGTTGTGTTTTTTGAAGTTGATATGTGGGTTTATGTTTTGATGTTGGTTGGATCTTGTGTTTTTTTTTTTTTTTGTGGGGTTATTTTGTTTATGTTGATACTGTTATAGTTATTGTTGTTTATATGTATCTGGTTAGTAGTAGTTGATAAAGCAGTGTTCTTTTATTTATTTTTTTAATTATTATTTTTTTAAGTTGTGTATGGGGTTGCTGAATTATGTTTGGTTTTTGTGAGATCTAATATTTTTATGTTGTTGGTGTATAGTGGATCGGTTTGTGTCAGTGTTGATGTTGAGAGTAGTTGTTAGAATGGTTATGGTGGTTGTGATGGTGTTGTTTGGTGGAGGAACTTAATGATTAAGGCGTGTTTCAAGTTGGTTTTGAGTAGTTGATTGTGATCTGAGATTGTTTGTTGTTGAATTTGATGAATATAGATTGTTGTTGTAGCTGGTGGTGGATTGTTGTTTGGAGAATGAGTCGGTGGCGTTCGTAGTTTGTATTGTGTTCTATTTGTGATGATTGGGTTTGTGGAACATGCCGGATATTGACGGAGTGATCTGGTTTTGATTATGTTGTTTATTGTTGGATTTAACGAACAAAGATTGTTCCAGTAGTTGGCTAATGGTAATTGTATCTAGAGTTGTGTTGTGGACCTTCCTAGTTTGTATTGTGTTCTAATTATGGTGCTTCAATTTGTTCAACATGCTGGATTTTGATAATGTCATTTATTGTTGAATTCAATGAACAGCTATTGTTGCTGTGGTTGGCAGTGAATAGCTATTTTTAGAGGTGTTTCGGTGACCTTCCTAGTTGATATTGTGTTCTAATTATGATGAATAAATTTGTGCAACATGCCGGAAATTAAGGAAGTGGTTTGGTTTTAAATTGTGTTTGGCGTTGCTAGCTGTATGCCATCATGTTATTAAAGTTGGTATCGTATGTCTTATCAATAGAATCAGGTAGTATAACGTGGGTGTTTTGTCGTCAAGCCTACTTTCCGTAACTGACATTACTTGCTTTACTTTTGTGTGTCAGTAGATATTTGTCTGAGTTACTAGGCGAGCGTCACAAGCTGAGTCCGTTTATGCCTGTGCTTCCAGTTACTTACCGATTGTTGAATCAAGGTCAGTTTCAAAATCTCTTTCTTATTATTTAAAATAATTATGAAGGTTCAAAACTGTTGTCTATTAATTGTTACTCATTTTAGTTACAGTTATGAAAACAAGAAATCAAAGGATACAGTTAGACAAACCATACCAACATGGCACATATCATTCACTTAGGAATCAACATAGAACTGTCATTATTGATGAACCACATTACTAATGGTTAAAACAAGACAACCTTTTTGTGCCAAAATGTTGTTGCAACCTAAATATGATAAACTAGGTTAATCATATAATTACTAACACTATTACTATGAACTGAAATTTGATTGAATGCTTATGAGACACTTGATGTCTATGTGATTCATATACATTTGTAATTTTACTGGCTAATGTTCTTGCAATTGTTGTTGCATTCCAATGTAGCATTAGCATACTAAATATTTTAGTAATTGTTAGACTGCATCATGTACGTCTTTTTTTTTTTTTTTTTTTTTTTTTTTTTGTTTTTATTTTTATTCATCACTTCTTTTTTCACCTATTATTTCATGGTCCACTCTCACTATGCATTCAAGAACCTAATAATTGAATCTTAAGGGATCACAACGATTCCCATACTATATGATGCCTTTAAGATGTCTGTAGATATATTAGTGCACTCTTTGTTGCTTTAGTTAGTAGGCATGAGCTGTCATTAGGAGGTTACTAATTCCTCTTGGTATCCTCAAGTCTTACGAACATTTATATGTTTTGTATTAGTATTTTTATCATTTATACTTGAGTTCTTGGAAAACATTAGTAAGAATTACTACCGCACTTGAATCGTTGCCTTGCCAGATCAACTTACGATAGCCTGAACTGAAGTAGTATGACTGACTTTTTGCTAGGATGGATTATAAATTTTTAGTTTCTAAATTGGCACATTGAAGACCAAAATTTTCTAGGCAAAAAGGATGCGACCTTAGTATCCATTTCTTATATCGTGTAAAATTTCACGTGTAGGCACTGACATTTTGGTGGTGAGGTGCTTACTGTTAAGTTTTTTTTTTTTTTTTTTTTGGTTTCTCCACTTACCTTCACTATTATAAAAAATTTTGTGGTTTACTTACTGTTCTCTCGACTTGTAATTTATTAATTTTTGCGTTGCATGTCTAACATTGTCTAAATTTTAGTCTATGCGCATAACATAATAGAACTAAACTATGTCTTCCTTTTTCCTGTTATCTTGGAGTATGTTGTAGAATTAGATTTATTTTTTGGGATGATTTTATTTTTTACTGACTCAATTAACATTCCGTGTTGTCTCTCCATTTTGTGGTGACTGCGAACCAATTTATTAACAAATGCTAACTGGTACATCTTATTCTTGAAAATTGACATTTTTGGAGCAGAAATTATGCGTGTAACCACACTGTTGGGGAATGCGTCAGTTATAGGTCAAAGTGGGCTTGAACATGCAAGCCCTCTCGCTTCTGGAGGGATATTTTCAAATGGAGGAGCCGATATGAACGGATTGGCATCACGATTTCAATCAGAAGTACGGATACTAATTATTAACATAACTGTTTTTCTATCTAATTTTTTACTGCCTTTTAAAAGTATTGCTGACTCAATATTTTACATTTCATTCTGACATAAATTTTTTTAAGTGCTTCTTGTACAAATTGCTACTTTTTCTTTGACAGGTAGTCTGAGGTTAACATCAAGCAGCTGCGCATGTAGTTTAACATGTTATGGAATCTGACCGCTAATTAGATGATCTTCTTCACATGCTTCAGTTTTTGGAACACTAAGTAGCTGACATACTAGGATGATAATGTCACATGCTAGGTTGTCAGTGGGATTTGTTATGAGTGCTGAGACGGCAGGCATTCTGTATCGTGTGCTGACCTTTTTAAGTACTTTTTATTTTTTGATAGAAAACAAACATTTTATTATTAACAGAAGGAAGAAGAACAAGTGAACCAGAAGTCCACAAGGCCATAAAAAAAGGGCCATCTACATATATACTTGAGATTATACAGAACGTAATCAAACAAGCTATCAAAACTTAAACAAAATCTCTACCCCCAAAACAAACAAAATAAAGAACAAAGATGTATCCTTAAATTATCCTTAAATTCTAGTGTAATAGAAGCACACAAAGAAGCCTAGGGTTTAGTACTATTATCAATCCATATGTCATCAATATTTTCTGTTAGTAACCAACAGAAATAAAGCTCTCCAACATTGTCCTTGACTTTTCACTTCAATAATTCTTTTATTCCTCTCTTGCCAAATGCCCCACGGTAGAGATAGGACTGCACATTGCCAAAATACCTTAGCTCCGTCACCTTTAGCATAAGCAAAGACATTTCGAAAACAACTGTGTGCAAGTAGCTAAATTGACCTCTAAAAGAACTAACCTCAATTAGAGACAGTTTTGGGTTTCATGGAAATACATATCTAGAGAGCTATGTGAATCTGCATTTGGAAATGGTCTTCAACCTAGGATATTAGCTTGTTAGAGCTGTTAGTTTCCAGATCAACTGATCAACCGTGCACTTTATTCCTCGCTTTGGATTTGGAGCCCTTGAATTTCATGGTCTTACATGGATAATGCCTAACTGGTCGTAGGCATTTATGGCTTCTGATTGGTTGTATCTGTTAAGGTGCACTTGTTTGCTAATGTGCATATGTTCTTCTATATTTTTGTGTTTTGAGCTGCTGCATGTCAGTATTATATAATGGCTATGGGATTCACTTGAGGTCATCTAATTATTCTGCGTTTATTGTTCTTATTGAATGTGAAAAATTGCATTTGTCTGCCTTTATTGGTTCTCATGATGTTTAAAATGATGATGTGCAGATTTCCGGGTTGATGCAGCCTTCATCAAACCAGAACTGGCTTAGCTCTCAAAGTAGCTCATCTGGTCTTATTGTTAAGAGGACAATCAGAGTGGATATTCCAATTGACAAGTATCCTAATGTATGAAAAGACATCTTGCTTTACTTTGCTTTAGTATCTTTGTTTTGCCAATGTCTTAGAATAATTAGATTTTGCAGTACAACTTTGTGGGGCGCCTCCTTGGTCCTAGAGGTAACTCTCTGAAAAGAGTGGAAGCTAGTACGGAATGCCGTGTTCTGATCAGGGGGCGAGGAAGCATTAAGGATCCCGGCAGGGTAATGGTGATTAATTCTTCTCTTAAATTCTTTTATAATTGTTCATACCTGCATCTCGTTGAATTTGATCAGATCAAAATGATTTTTCATGTTGTACTTATTTGCACTTTTGCTTTTTTAAAGGAGGATGTGATGAGAGGAAAACCTGGATATGAACATCTGAATGAACCTCTCCATATCCTTGTTGAGGCAGAGCTGCCAGTTGAAATAGTTGATGCTCGCCTAATGCAAGCTCGTGAGATACTTGAAGATCTGCTGAAGCCTGTGGTGAGCAATGTTATTTCTTCTCCTCTGCGTGCGATGGTTCTTTTTCTTTCTTGAATAGACTGTCTGACTTGTTTTTGTCTCTTCTGTTCAGGATGAAACCCATGATTTCTACAAGAAACAACAACTAAGGGAGCTAGCAATGCTCAATGGCACGCTGCGTGAGGAAGGTTCTCCCATGTCTGGTTCCGTGTCCCCTTTCCATAACAGCCTCAGCATGAAGAGAGCAAAGACGAGAGGGTAATTGATCCTGATTGGAGGGCTTTTGGAGCTTGCATGTTAAGTGTCGGCTTGTAAAGAGCAGTGTTCCTACCACAGATGTTGCCGTGTCACACATTGCCTCCAACTGCTATCGGGGCACTGGCATTATACCATGCCAGTTCTAACTTGTTTTTATATCAAGTGTCATATTATCTTGTGTTTAGGGGAGTTTTAAATGATAGTACCGTTTTGTAAGCAATCCTTGTTGAGTTTATTGGGGTTTGCATTTATAAAATGTTGATTTAGGAAGTTGAGTCAGACATTATCTCTCCAATGCCGTTCTTGTATTATTATTATCATCATCGATAGGCCATATTATTATACAGCTTATAATGACAGTTTTGGTAAACTGTTGATGGTGGGGATATATTTTTATGCGAGGGAGTTTTTAGATGTGGTTTCTATACAGAAAATGAAGCTATCGTGGTCTACCTTGACGTTGGTGGTTTGTGTTGGAGTGATATTTGTACTAGTTTAGATGATTATTAGATTTTAATTAAAATGCAGTTTTTGCCATCCCGTGTTAGAAATTTATTTGCTTTCATATTATAGTTTGATGATTTGTTTGGAAACGTATTGTACACTTTTGTGGATGAATTAATTTTATATGTCTACACCTTTATCATCTGAAAGTCTCATGAATTGCATAGACATTCGTGAATGACGTCAAGTAAATATGAATCCGAGGTCACTAGAGTTTAGTTGTCTACGTTAGCGGAGGACTCATCAACAAGAGCAGAGAAGAAGGATGCAAGGGTGAATCGTTGACACCTGCAATGGAAAAATTCCAAATTGACTTGTGCAATTGTTCTTGTTGGAAAAGGCCTTAGGTTTAATTTTATCATAAAAATTAGTTCATGAGTGAAGGTTTATCTTCATTTTATAGCTTACGAATAAAAGTTAATCTTCATCTTATAAATCTAAGTAAATTTACTTTTTTTATTAATGTAGGATTATCTAACACCTCTCTTAACGTGTAGCGCGTCCACTCGATAGCACTTGTATTTATGTAAATGAGTTCATATTATGCATAGTTAAATAAAATCTAACCTTAAATCGAAATCAAAGTTATGATATTATATTAGAAAAAGTTCTTGGGTCTAATTCTACTATAAATATTAGTTTATGAGTAGATGTTTACTTTGACCTTATAAATCAATATAAATTTACTTATTCTACTAATATAAAATTATCTAACAGTTCTAAAATTTTCTTAGCAGCTAAAACTAACATCAATATATACTTTCAACACACCCCGATGTTTTTTTTTTTTTTTTGAAATAATTAATACACCTCAACATTACCAAAGAAATCTATGGCATGGTGGCTAGTATGGGAGCAATTAACATGTCTCGATGCTTCTGGGAAATATACTCATATTGACCCATCGTAAGTTCGAATGGTTTGCTTCGCAAAAAAAAAAATAAAAAATAAAAAAATAAAATAAAATAAAAGTTCCAATGGTTCAAATTCAATGAACCATAAATCATTGTTCTAGAGGTGGAGCCCACATACCATTATTGTTGGCTTTACTTTTCTTTACACAAGATAATCAACTTCCTTTCTAAAAAGTAAGTCATCATGCAAACTCAAGTCTTCTAGTTATTCTAGCTCAAACACAAAATAAAGCTATTGTGGTTTACCTTGATGTTGGTGGTTTGTGTTGGAGTGATATTTGTACTAGTTTAGGTGGTTATTAGATTTTAATTAAAAGGCAGTTTTTTCCATCCTCTGCTATAAATTTATTTGCTTGCATCTTGTAATTTGATAATTTGTTTGGAAACTGATATATGCAGTTTTTAATTTATGGTTGTTGGCACTTTGTGGGATGTCGTGGTCCAAATTTGTTCTACTCTTGTTAGTCGTTATTGATTGTTGTTTTAGTTTTACTTGACTGAGTCAGAGTAAGTTATTAGCGTAACAATGTTGTTGAGTTTGTTTAGGATATTAGATGTTTGCTTTATAGTGGTTCCTATTTGGTTATGATTTCCCTATTTTGTAGTGCTAGTGGCTTGTCACTGGTTTATTTAGAAAACTTAGGATGTACTGAAGTTTTATTTATGGAGAAAATAACAATTATTTTGCCTCTCTTCCTCTGTTTCACCTATCATTCTCTTGACTACTAAGTTTTCTTCACAAATTACTCTATCAATTGGTATCAGAGCTTGGTTAGCTATGGATGTGGTCCTAGCTCGAATTGAGTCTAGATTATTAGAAGTTCAGTCAACTCTCGAAAGGATGCGTACTGAACTTCAATCCATTCACAAGCTCTCGAATCCATCGTCTTCCTCTGTCAAGAGCACCAACAGCAACAACAATGGTAATGTGGCCAATGTCAGCTGCAAGATGGTAGTAACTCTAGCTCCTGCAAAGGCAGCCATGACAGCCCCAATCCTAGTACCGTCAGAAAAACAGGGGTCTTTCCGGTAGTCCAGCAGCGGCAAACCTAATAGCCTCTTTAGCAACAATGCCTACTACTATGTCTTCTCCTTCATCGGAAAGATTAACCAACCGTATGGTACTTGTATATGGACTAAGAAAGAGAGCATTTTTCGACCAAAAAAATATTGCCGACAGTTTATCTCTGTCCTTGAGGTCAAGGACAATTTTCAGAGGGGTGGAATGATATATGCAGTTTTTAATTTATGGTTGTTGGCACTTTGTGGGGTGTTGTGGTCCAAGTTTGTTCTACTCTTGTTAGTTGTTATTGATTGTTGTTTTAGTTTTGCTTGACTGAGTCAGAGTAAGTTATTAGCATAACTGTGTTGTTGAGTTTAGGATATTAGATGTCTGCTTTATAGTGGTTCCTATTTTGTTGTGATTTCCCTATTTTGTAGTGCTAGTGGTTTGTCACTGGTTTATTTAGAAAACTTAGGATGTACTGAAGTTTTATTTATGGAGAAAATAACAATTGTTTTCCCTCTCTTCCTCTGTTTCACCTATCTTTCTCTTAACTATTAAGTTTTCTTCACAAATTACTCTATCAGAAACATATGTGTTGACGCAAGAAATTTACCTTCTTAACAATGAGTGATGATTTAGTAAGTGAGAAGGTTGTGTCGACCTTTGTTACTTGAAAACAAAAACAAAAAAGAAAGAAGAGGTCAAGGTTCGCCGTTGGTTCACCGGCGAATACCTTTCAATGCTTAAGTTAGTGAGGATTCGAGGGTGAACCTAACGGAAAGAAATTAAGATAAAGTGTGTTCTCTTGGACCTCTAAACAACTCCTAATGTTTTTATGGGGTCTTGTTGAAAGAGTTCACCTTAGATATTCGGGCATTCCAAGGTCACCCAAAGAACCACTTACTTTGCCTGGAGAGAATAACACGTACATATATCACCTTTGCTCTAGGTTCACCTACCTTATCCCATACTCCACGTGTTATCATCTCCAGTGGCTTAGGAGCGTTTTCGCTGGAAAGTTCCTACATGGCTTTCTTGTGTCCGTTCCTTTTTTTTTCCTGAACCTCACTTTTTGTATGACGTTTCGACTGCTTTCTATCCTATGATGCAGGAGACACTTGCTCTGAAAGTGGGTACTACCCCTTTAGACCATCTCTAATGTATAACATCAAATTTTACACCATTTTGGTGTTAACACCAAATTCTTTTACTCTCCAATGTATTTGACATCAAATTGATGTAAATGATATCTTCAAAGAATATTACATATATAATTTTTTAATCAATATATATTAAAAATTTAAAAATATATTAAAATATATTTAATATTATACTCATTTTAAAGATCTCAATAAAATATTTCAGATGTTACATATTTTTTATAATAATTTATTATATATTTTTAATTAAATTAATTTATTGTTAAATATAATTTTTGATGTTATGAACAGTACAATACCAAATTTGGTGTTATACTGTTCATTGACACCAAATAATTGTACTGGTAATGTAACTTTTACATCATTTTAATATAATATTAGAGAGAAAAAATACACCAAATTGATATTTTCCACCATTTTGATGTCACATTGGAGTTGCCCTTCGGATTGAGCTTTGAAATTCGACTATTTCCTCGTGATCTTGATACATCCTACCTTGCTCCGTACTCATAAAAGCCTGCTTCGTTGTTTGTGGAAAATTCACCAGCTAGGTCGTGCTTCTAAGAACCTAAGTTACCACCTAGGTCATATTTTCAGGGACCTAGGTGGCTGTTTCTGTGGGGAGATTAACTTTTAAACTGAGTTTCTCCTAGATGACCTTTTCTCAAGGTCTGGTTGACCTAGGTGTGCGCAACTGTGGATTAATCAATCGTAGGTTACGCATTTTCCTTGTCTAGTTTTATTTTATCCCAAACAATATTGTACACATTTGTGGATGAATTATTTCTATACATGTAGATTTTTATCATCTCAAAGTCTCATGAATTGCACAAACAAAGTCATGAATGATGTCAAGCAAATATGAATCAACAGGCGCAGATCATTAGAGTGCAGACGTTTGTGTTAGAGGAGGACTCATCAACAAAGAGCAGAGAGGAAGGATGCAAGGGTGAGTGACTGATACCCTGCAATGAAAAAATTCCAAATTGACCGTGCAGTTGTTCTAAGCTTTTCTTGGCAACTAAAACTAACAGCAAAATATGCTTTCAATACACTCCAATGTCACCAATAGAAATAGTCCATGATATGGTAAATAGTATGGTAGCAATTAACATACCTTGGTGCTTTTGGGAAATATCTTGTAACACTCCAATTTACCATAAAAATTAATATAATACAATGTTCATTCAATCACTTAAATCTCAAAAACTAAAATTCAATTAATAAAAAATTCCATAAAATCTTAAACAACTCAAATCCATGAACATTCAAAATTCATCTTCACATTTGAGTCCTAACCAATGCAATAAACTTAAATGCTTCTTTAATAGTGAGAAGAGATAATCACAATAGCAAAACTGAAACCCTTCTCTAAGAGAAACCAATTAGTCGAAGTCGTCCCTTAAGACAAATAATGCCAACTAATCTGTAAAAATAGTAAAGACGATGGGTGAACCGTCAACTTAATAGGTAAACATTATATATATTACGATGCAGTATATAATCAGAAAAATATATTGTAATTTTATAAAGTAGCTTTACAGTTAGAATAAAACTGTAATTTCATAGTAATTTAAAAACAATGAATATAGTAATAATACCAATAAAATGTTTAACGATACAATACAAAAAATATTTAATTTTCAAAATTGAAATCAATAAAACAATAAAACATTTAACAATACGATACATAAAACATTCATTATTTAAATCGAAGTCAAAATAACGGAAAAGATTTCATATATGAATTTAAAAAAACATGGAAGTGACTCCTGTCATGCAATAACATTCACACCTATAATCTCGGTCCAGGCCCAATATAATTCATCCTTGTAATTTTGGTGCCAGGCCAATACAATTGACACCTATAATCCTGGTGCGGGGCCAATATAATTTACATTTATAATCTTGGTGCGGGGCCAATATAATTAATGTTGCGCAACAACAAATATTCTAGTTAGATCATTACGATACAATTATAACACCTCTAATCCCAGTGCCTAGACCATTATAATTAAATGAATTACAGTTAGATGAGTTAAAATGTTTTTATTACAATTTCAATTATAATATGTATATCATGCTTTTCAAATATGGATGAATATTTTCATACTTTTCACATAAGAAAGATAATACTATTCATATAATTCGATCAATGTACAAAATACATATATTTGATGGTGCAAAATTATTTAAATAAAATATAATGAAAAGTAACATTGAAAAACTTAAGATTTCCTTTGATTGTTTAAAAGAATCAATCAAAATATTTTTGAAGTTGAACACATATATATTAAGGTAATGTATAATGCTTACTTATCTCTTCCGTTTATCCCAATATAGAAAATAACTTTACAAATTTACTCTCTCTTATCAACCTAAAATCGCATGAAAAAACTCATAAGTTTATAGAAAGTTGGAACTTACTAAATTAATCCAAGTCAAACTACCATTAAAATCCCCTGCTGTCCACATTGCCTCACAGATGCAGTCTATTTTCTCTATTTTTAATAAATTGTATATAAGAGCAATGATCCCGAAAATGTATATATATGTTCTAAAGATTCAGAACAAATATCATAAAAATTTCTAGCCTTAAATACCAATGTTAACCTATCGAGTTAAACATCCAAATTCAAACCAAGGCTATATTAATATCAGTTTCAAAATTGACCATCCTTGATATCTGAATTTTTAAAAATAAACCACTTAATAAAATCCTTCAAACTTTAATGGCTTACAGAGGACTCATATTGGTTCATATAGAAATTTAATGACACCAAAATTACATCAATCACATGTCCAAAAAATTCAAAATTCAACTTAGTTCAGTGCTGTCTAGATTTTTATCTCATTGAATCAGAGGTAAACAAAAATTTATAATTAATTATATACTTATCATATGACCACGAAATTTTTCATAATATAACCTAACATCCTAAGGACCATTCATACCGAATTTCATAATTTTATACCTTCATTTTCCTATTCAAATAATTACATAAAATTGACAGGTCTACTAGGAAATAAAATGATCTAGCAATCTCTATTTCTCTAAAAATTTTATAAAATTTTATTCTTATTTTGAAATAACTTCAAACATAATAATATGACATCATAAGTCCAAAATACCAAAAGATTTTTAATATTAATTAAAAAAATAAAGAAAAATAGAAAACTTACTTGATTTACAATTAGCCTTGATCTTTAATCTTGCTATGATTGGAGAGTTTTACTTTGTTAATGGAGAAGATAATTTTTTTTTTTTTTTTGAATGATATATGTATGTTTTCAAGAGAGAGAAGTAACTATAGAGAACAGAGAAAAAATTTATATATATATATGAGGCTTCAAACTAATAGTGATTAGGAGAAAAAAATATATATGTTATATATATCTATATATATTTGCCCTTTTTTTTTTCCTTCAATCCTTCCTTTAAATTGATGGGAAAAATATATATTTTTCCATCAATTACTCCCTAATTGGCAGCCCATAAATTTGATTAATTACTTACTGAAAAATTTTAAAAACTTTCCGTTATATATCTTGCATCTTTATGAGAAACTTCTACCTCGTTTTGTGGCTATTGACCCATCACAACAATCAATTAACAGAGAATTTTCACTCTTCTCATGTTACAAATTCAACGAGCTAATCATTGTCCTAGTGGTGGAGTCTACATACCATTGTGGTTGGTTTTACTTTTCTTTACACAAAAGAACCTAACTCCTTTCTCAAAATTAAGTCATCACACAAACTATTCTTCTGCTTATCATAGCTCATACGGTCTCATACTCCTGTCTCTTTGCCTTCTGCAAACAAAACCATTCTTTGCTTTCTGCAAACAATGGGAGAGCTCTTCCTCTCTGCTTTCCTTCCAGTGTTGTTTGACAGATTGGCTTCTCGTGAGCTGCTGGACTTCCTGCTTCAAGAGGGACTGCATGACAAGCTCAAAAAGTGGGAGCACAATCTGAAGATGGTGCAGGCTGTGCTTGATGATGCAGAGGAGAAACAACTGACAGACAGAGGGGTGAAGATGTGGCTGGACGATCTCCAAGACTTGGCTTACGATGTGGAGGAGATACTGGATGAGTTTGCAACTGAAGTTTCATCAAGGAATTTAAAGATGCAACGGCATCATCAGGCCAGCTCTAGCAAGGTACGAAAAGTCATCCCAGCTTGTTTGAGTCCTGGAGTCCAAGTGCTGTCAAGTTTAGTGCTGATATGAGGTCCCAGATCAAACACATAAGCAGTCGGTTGAAAGAACTCTGCAATCAAAGGATTGATCTTGGATTGCAAGTGAATGTTGGAGTGATATCAACTTCTAGACAGCGAAGACTACCCAGCTCAAGTGTGCCACCAGAACCTGCTGTTTACGGAAGAGATGAAGATAAAGCCAGACTACTCGAAATGGTGCTGAAGGATGAAACTGAAGCTACTGATGCCAACTTTCGAGCAATATCCATCGTTGCCATGGGAGGAGCTGGTAAAATAACACATCCTCGAGAGGTGTTTAATGATAAGGCAGTGGAAGATTTCACCTTTAGAGTGTGGGTTTGTGTTTCTGATGAGTTTGATGTTTTCGGAATCTCAAAAGCAATTCTTGAGTCAATAACTTGCTCTCCTTGCAACCTCTAAACTTTGAATGAAGTTCAGGTTCAATTGAAGAATCAAGTAGCAGGGAAGAAATTCATGCTAGTCTTAGATGATGTTTGGAATGAAGACTATGGCTCGTGGCAAATCTTAAAATCTCCCTTTTTAGGTGGAGCAAAAGGAAGTATAATGATTGTGATGACACATCTTGAACATGTTGCGTTAAAGATAAGGCGAGACATTGATTGTTATAAATTGAATCTTTTGTCAAAGGATGATTATTGGTCCTTGTTCAAGAAACATGAGTGTGAGAGCGACGTTATTGGTGCACATCAAGGTTTGGAATCAATTCGTACGAAAGTTGTTGACAAGTGCCAAGGTTTGCCGCTGGCAACATAGACTCTTGGTGGACTTCTGTGGTGAAAGCCAAGATCAGATTGGGAAGATATCTTGAAAAGCAAAATATGGAATTTATCAGTTGAAAATGATATTCTTTCAGTCTTAACATTAAGTTATCATTATTTTCTCTCGCATCTAAAGAGATATTTTGGTTATTGTAGAATTTTTCAAAAAATTATGAGTTCGAAGAGAAGAAATTTGTCTTTTTATGGATGATAGAAGATCTAATTCAGCTGTCAAAAGACAACAAACAACTTGAAGATATATATTGTGAGTACTTTCATGATTTATTGTTAAGGTCAATTTTTCAACGATCAATTATTAATGATACTAAATTTATAATTCATGATTTTATCAACGATTTAACTTAGTCGGTTACAAGAGATACATATTTCAAATGGGAGAGTTCTTTGAAGCTCAATAGGCAATCAAAGAGATTTGAAAGGTCTCACCATGCATCTCATGTTTGTGATATTGAAGATGGCAAAGAGAAATTTGAGGTTTTTCATGAAATTAAGCTTACGAGAACATTTGTGTCAATTTTCCTCGAGTGTATCTATATAACTAGTTATGTTTTGAATTTGCTGTCGAAGTTTAAAAAATTGAGAGCATTATTTTTGAGAAAATATTATATCAATGAGCTACTTGATTCAATAGGAGATTTAAAACATCTAAGATATCTCAATCTTGCCAGTAATATGATTGTAAGTCTATCTAAATCCACAAGCTTGCTATTTAACTTGCAAACTTTGATATTAAGAGATTGTAGATAGCTCAAAACATTGCCTTCCAAGATGAGAAATTTGATTAATCTATATCATCTTGATATTAAAGGCGTAAATTTGAAGGTGATGTCGGTGGGGATGAAAGATTTGAAAAATCTTCGCACATTGTCTAATTTTATTGTAGACAAAAGGGGTGAATGTTATTTGAATGATTTGAAGTATTTAATGTTTCTCGGTAAAAAACTTCACGTTTCAAAATGAGAAAATGCCAACGATTTGTTGAACATAAAAGAGGTAAGGTTAGGCGATAAAGGATGGTTTAAAAGTATTGCATTTAGAATAGGGGTCTCAAATTGATGATTTGCGAAATGAGGAAGTAGAGGAAAACGTACTTGGCATTCTTCGACCTCATAAAAATCTAAAAGTGCTCTCTCTCAAACTCTTTGGTGGCAGGAGATTTCCATCTTGGGTTGCGGATCAATCATTCTTGTTGGAATCGCACTCTATTGCCGTCACTTGGGTTATTGAGCTCGCTGAAGGTCCTCACCATCAAAGGAATGCTGAATTTAAAGGTATTAGCTCTGAAATCTGCGGAGGGGATTGCTCTTTCCAAGCTTTGGAGATTCTTTGTCTTGAGGATTTACAAGAATTGGAGTACTGGAATCACATGGAAGAAAACGAGCAGCATATTACGAGATTTCCTTGCCTGCGAGACCTTTCCATTGTAAAATGCTCAAAGCTGTTTGGAAAACTGCCTAACCATCTTCCTTCACTGGAGAAACTTGTGATTCGTGAATGTCAGCAGTTGACAATTTCATTCACAGTTCTTCCGATGCTTCGCGAGTTAGAAATTGAGGGATGCAAATGTATGACGTGCAGCAGTATGATGGACTACAAGGCATTGAAGTCTATGAGTCTTTCACATTGTTCAGAATTCGGAAATTGGTTAAGCCAAGGGCTTCAGAAAGTAGAACATTTGAAGATTGTGGGTTGTACAGAACTGATATTGTTATGGCAGAATGTGATTAGTCTTGAGCAGCCACCAAAAGGGTTTCAGAGCGTCACATCCCTTAGAGAGCTTTACATTGAAAGTTGCAATGCTTTGACATCCTTACCTGCTGGATTAAAGCACAACATTGCCCATCTTCAACGTTTGCAGATTCAAGGCTGTTACATCCATTGTAATAGACCATATACCTTCTTCTTTGAAACAGCTCATGATAAAAAATTGCAAGAAGTTGCAGTATTTGCGGGATCACAGAGGATATTTGTACTTCTCTCTCAATATAGAAAATTGCGAGGAGTTGCAGTATTGGGAGGATCACAAAGCGGATCCTTGGACTTCTTGGTTTTCTTCAACATCCACATGGGGAGTATTGATAACAGCAGCTTATCTCTTCTTGAGCAGTTGTCTATCTCCAATTGCTCATCTCTCACATGCCTATTTTTGGAAGGTCAGTTTCCTGCATCACTCAAAAGTCTGAAGATTACGAATTGCTCGGAGCTCACAATCTTATCGCCAACGGGCCAGTTGCCTGAGGCACTTGAGGTGCTCGAAATTGAAAGTTGTCAGAAGCTGGAACCTATAGTAAAGAGGTTTCTTAACAGCACATCTTTTAAACGTATAGAATTCAGGTGTTGTGAAAATCTTAAATCTATACCCCAGGGCCTGCAAAATCTTAGCCATCTAAGTGCTTTCCAGATCGTTGGTTGCCCAAGTCTTGTTTCCTTTCGGGAAGGAGAGCTTCCCAAAACCAATTTAGATTTTCTTGTTATTGAATCTTGCGAGAAACTTAGTGCCCTACCCAGTCACCTGCACAACATCAATTCACTTCAAACTTTATATATTGAACGATGTCCAAGTATCACATCCTTTCTGCAAGAAGGTTTCCCCACCAACCTAACAAGTCTTTACATTGAAGGTCTCAATATCTATAAGCCACTGGTTGAGTGGGGGTTGCATAACCTCACCTCTCTTGTAATCCTCTTAATTGATGGATGTACAGAAGCAGAGTCTTTCCCACAGGAGGAGATCGGAATGATGTTGCCCCCTTCTCTTAAACGTCTGCAGATTCTAAGATTCCCAAAATTAAAATACCTATTTTCCAATGGTTTTCAAAACCTCACCACCCTTGAATTTTTGTGGATCCAAGATTGCCCAAAGCTCACATCCTTCCCTGAAGTAGGCTTTCCATCCTACACTTTTGGAATTGAATATCACTGGTGGTCCTTTGCTGAAAAAGCATTGCAAAAGGAACGAAGAAAGAGAGTGGTCCAAGATAGCTCACATCCCTTGTGTTGTGATAGACGCCAAATTCAGCTATGATTCAAAGGATGAAGAATGAACTGAATCTCATATGAGAAATGAAGAAAGATTGAAGAATTAGCGAAATATTTCATTCCATCTTAAATTTTATCCCAGGTCAGTCAAATTTTTAATATGCCAACCAATTTCGATGTTATATATGTTTACTCAATTCTAGTTTCCTTCCACTAAGCTGACATAATTTATTTTACAGCATCTTACAATAATTTGATATTGTATTGCAACTTTTGATTGATTCCTCCTTGTCCTAGATGTAACCCTTTAAAGCTTGGACAGAGTGCTCTGCTATGAGAAAAGGGAAATGAAGTGTTAAAAGGTCTAGAAAGGGTAATAATAATCTCCTTTTTATATTTATTTTTGTTTCTATTATTATTATTGTTATTATCATAATGTTTCACTATGATTCTTATTAGGATGAAATATTTTCAATACATGAATCATCAGGTATTTTTGAATTAGCTAAGATTCTTTAGGCTGAATTGTTAGAAAATATTACATATTCATAGTTTATTGTTTTGTTTGTTTTTAGAGGAAGAAATGATGGGGAAGAATAAATGATGGGCTGAATTGTCAGATTCTCTTTTTTTTTTTATAATATAATTTCTGTTGTTTTGGTTTATAGATAGATCACACATAGATTTGAGTTTATATTAATTGATTGCAAAATGGAATAGGTTTGATTTTTATTTTCATTTCCAATTGCAAAAAGAAAAAAGAAATCATAACTTCGTTTATATATAATTAGAAGGTAAATAGATAGAGATAGATGAAGCAGTGTGCAATCCAGCAAAACATGGTGGCAGGTGGTCATGAAGAGATGAGAAACTCAATTCCAGTTATGGTTTCCTATACAAGAGACAGAGACTACTTGATTTGTCCAAAATTCTGTACACCGCCATCAACAAGAACTGTGACCCCCAACCTCTTCCCTTTTTAGGTGGAATCTCATGTACAAAATTCTCTATAATCATCTCTCTATTTTTTTAAAAGAAGTCTGTTGAAAAGATAAGATTTTTCTTTTTCTATTTGCTGATTATTTTTTTTATTTGCAACAATCAAGCTGAGAATTTTTATTCAACAGCATGGTCTGATCTTTTCAACATCATTCTGCCATTTTTTTTAATTTTAATTATAAATATATAAATATTATTTAACCTTATATTTATGCATATAGGTACTAGATCTATGACTAAAGAATTCTTAAGTTATCAAAATCTGTGCCTTTTGATTTCATGAAATATTTTTGGGTAATTGTGTTTTGATTATTATATTCTCTTAAAATTTGTTGTGGAAATGGTAGTTTGTATCCTTAAGATTATCTGAAGGGTGGAATTGACAAATAATTTAATTGAATTGAACATAATGGTTATGGTGGTAGATCTATGATGAAGAATTGTTAAGTTGTACCAAATCTAAGCTTGATTGCATGTGATTGTAATTCTACTGCATTTTTATAATGCAGAAGTTGCTGGATAAAGATTCTCGCAGGAACTTTTGATGGCAGTTAGATATAGGGTTTTTTTGCATTTTCTGGTGAGAGGGGAGAGGATAGGTTTGGGTTTCAATGGGTTTTTTATTTTTTTATTTTTGTGTAATTGTGTTTTGATTATTATATTCTCTCTCTTTTCTACTTAGCTGGTCACCATCTTTTCATCTTTTTTAATTTTATTTTTTTTCCACACATCCTAACCGTTGGATGCAAATTTTTCACATCCAATAGTCGAGCATCACTTTTTTGCGTTGTATGTATGATGCGAACATTTTTTTAGCGTTCGTATCATAGCCATTTCCCTACCATGAAGGAAAAGTTAGTGTGCTTGTCGGTGGACCGGTGGAGATAATCCACGCCCATGACCGTGAGCACTACCATTCCATTTTGGAAATGACTATGATACAAACACTGAAAAATGTTTGTATCATACATACAAATAGAAAGAATAAAATCTAACCGTTGGATGATCAAAATTTGCATCCAACAATTAGGATGTTTAGAAAAAAAAAAAAAGTTAAAAAATCCTGAAAACTGGTGATCAACTAAGTAAAGGGGAGATAAATTTGAAATTAGCAAAATGAAAATATAAAAAACCAAACCTAATCTATCTATCATTTAGTCCTATTTCTCTCCAAAAGAAACCTTAGTTGACATCCATTTTCTCTCCAAACTCTCTGTCACATCATCAACGATCTTGTCGCATTGACATCGTCGCTCTCTCTTCGCATCATCATTTACTCGCTGGTGTCACCTCTTTGTCTCAGCAATCAGCATCATTACATCGTCACAGCCTCACAGTCACAAGATAATTGACTTTTTCGCTCTGTCACAACTCACAGCATAATCAGCGACTCGTCACTCTCCCTCAGCTTCATCATTGACTCCTCGCCGTTCACTAGATCGTTAACCAGCAAAGGTCTATTGTCTTCTTTTCCTCCATCAAAGACCTTGATGCTCTAAGATTGGTAACATTTTTTTTTTCTTCTGCTGGAAAATCTTCTGTTTTTTGTCATTTTTGCACTTTTAAGGTTTTTTTTTTTTTTTTTTAAATAATTTTTGATTCAATCCAGAAAAGGTTCGATTTTTCACTTCTAGGTCTATCAAAAATCAATTGGATGTGCAGAGGACGCTAAGATGTTTTAGAATTTTGAGCATGGGTGCATAAAAAATCAATTATATAAATTTTGTTTAAGCTTAAGTCTATTCATGAATTTAGTTGCTACTGTTTTCTCTATTGCTCTGCATTGCACTACAAATTGGGCATGAAGCACATACAACATATAGCATAGTAGCAGTACAAGTTTATACTTATAATTACAAATACAATACATAGAATTTATGAGAAAGCACTGATGGTTCCAAAACTAATCAAAATCTGCATGTCCACTCTAAATTGTATCATATAAACTAGCTTTGCAATCGTATTATCTGCTCGATTGTTGGTTGTTGTTCGTGTTCTATTTAAATAGTTATGGTCGCTACTACACTTTTATGTTGATTTTCATCTATTGTTTTGTTATTATTTTCCTTTCAATGGTTTGTGTTGTACTACTATCTACCTCTGTATTACTTTATTTTATTATTTTGGATTTAAATGAATATCATCATCAAAATTGTTGCAGGGAATGGTGTTGGTAAAATATTGATTGACAAGCTTTCATCTAGGTGTACATATTTTGTCAAAAGAATATCTAGCTCGAATGTGCAGAGAAAATGTTTTGAAGAAATCTATCATCTTTTGTGGTAGATATGCCAACAAGTGTGAGATTGAAAATGTTTAGAATTTTTTAATTCTTATTATTTTCAAAGTGAACCGTGCCATTTTTATTTTGTAAATTTTAAATTTCTAGGTAAGGCTTTTTTTTTTCTTTTTTAATTTTTTTATTAAAGGTGGGGAAAAATGGATGAAAGTAATAAGAATGGTGTCAAACCTTGCCATTATGGTAAGGGATAGTTGGTGCTTTAACTAACTCTGCCAACTATCTTTGACAGAACATGATGTTATCAAAATAAGTTTTTAATTTTATTAAAACTTAAAATTGTAGATTAGAAAACCTTTAATTTTGATTTAAATGGATTTGAATTTTTTTTTTTTTTTTTGAAATTCAAAGTCTTGTCATATGATATATTAATGGAAGACTTGAAATTTGTTTAGATGATAAGCAAATTTGATATAAAATTATATTAATGTGTTAATTTATTTTACAAGTCTTGACATTTCATTGGAGTTACATGTTAATTCAAAACTATATCATAAATTTAAAGTACATTACATATTAATTTTTTTTTTTAAAGTATTAAATGTGAATCAAATAGTCTAACACAAAAAATTTCAAGGTATTAAGAAAATAAAAACAATGTAAATTATGAATTTCTTTTAATTTTAATTTTATTTTTGAGTCTTGAAATGTAAATGGAGTTACATGTTAATTCAAAATTATATCAAGAATTTAAATTACATTACATATTACTTTTTTTGTATAAGTGATAAATTTATTTATACATGATGAAAAAACAAATTATCAAATACGAATATGCGAAATCACTAAAAGTTTATTGAAGTATACTTAGTTGTAGGGATATTAGGTGTTAAAAGAATATTGACGTTTGCCTATGTGTCACGCCCCATAACGACGTTTACCCCATAACAACTTTTGTCAAAAAAAAAAAAAAAAAAATCATTAGAAAGAAAGGGACCAATAACAGTGTTGCCTTACGTGTCACGCCCCATTTATTACACTATAAATTGGTAAATTATAAATTGAAATGAAATATATAATATTTCATAGAAACTCAAATTTTTTGTTTTAATTTTAAATACAATTGAAGTCTGCTTAAAAACTAAATATAAGAATATAGTGTCATAATCCCACAAACATGGCTGGAGAAGTGAGATTTGAATCAAAAGGAAGAATTCAATCCTTTTTGTAGTGTTCTGCGAACTAATAGTTTTATGTATTTATTAAACATCATAAGAGTAAAGATGTAAATATCAAATTAAATCCTAATACAAAAAATCCTTGAAATTATATTAAAATTAGGTGTAATTATTTTTATGTATTTTTAAGATAAAAATTTAATAAACTTATTTTCTTCAAAAATATAATTAAATAATATTTTAATAGAATTTAATTATTCTTTTAAAAAAAATCCAATTTAAGTTATTATATTTGACTATATTTTAAAATTGAAAATTAAAAATTAAATTGGATTATACTAATATGGGTGCGTGAACACATTAAAACAATGGTTGCACAGCTACACCTTTATTAGAGTGTGACTGCGCGTCCATGATCAATACAAGGTTTGCACTATTATGGGCGTATGGCCGTGCTGAAACAATGGTGCAGCTATGCACTATCATTGAAGAACTCTTGTCATGCCTAAGACAACTGTGATGGGAGAGCTTTCTATCACTTTTAAGTATCATGAAAAGCTCTTTCATCATGCTTGTGTGTGACATGAGGCAAACATGATTAGATGCACTGGTATGGGTGTATGGCTGTGCTGAAACGATGGTGGAGTCATGCACCCAAATTAGAGTAGGTATGCAATCGCATTAGGATGTGAGTGCGGTCATGCATCCATGACCGGTGGAAAGTTTGCATTTTAAATTTTATGAAAATTTGAAATGTTAGAATTTATTGATTGGATATGTGTGAAACTAAAATTATTATATTAAAAAATTAGAAAGAATAACTAATTTAAAATAAAATGAAGTTATATTTATTAATTTAGAACATAAGAATGGTTGTTTTTGAAATTTTCACTATTATTAAAATATATCTCATTTGCTTGGTTGTTATTATAAATTTCTTTCTTCCTTGGGGTGTGGATTATATGGCAATAATAATAATATTATTTTGTATGAATAATAATAATAACTATACTTAGTATTGTTTGAGAAAAAAAATTACTTAATACAAAATGTTAAAATCAAAATCCAAAATAATGAGTAATTTAATTAATTTGTAATTGCACAAAAACAAAGATATATAAATAAATAGATAATTATAAGTAGTTGGGTCAAAAATCCTAAGAAAGCGAAAAAAAAAAAAAAAAACGTGATAGGAGACTTTCTTGTCACACTTTTGCCATGAGAGAAGGTTTTACTATCATGTGTGTTGTGACAGAAGACCTTATTATCACGCCTATAAGTGATAGGAAGGCCATAAGAGAAGGCTTTACTATCACGCTTGGTCGTGACATGATGTGAGAGCCTCCCATTACGCCCAAAGGAATTGTGACGGGAGAGCCTCTTATCACGCCCAAGGCAATTGTGATAGGAGAGCCTCCTGTCATGCTTGGACGTGACGAGAGAGCTTTTCATCATGTTTGGGAGTGACGAGAGGCTATCATGTATTTATTTATCTGTGATGATAAAAGAAATTATCAAATACTAATATGCGAAAGATCTAAAATTTCATTGAAGTATAATTAGTTAAAAACTCTTATATTGGGATATTAGGTGTTAAAATAATGTTAAATTATATATATAACGACGTTTGCCTACATGTCACACTCAACGACGCCTAAGGCAACTTTGATAGGAAAGCCTTCCATCACTCTTAAGAGTGACAGAAGGCTCTCCTATCACGCTTGGGCATGACTGGAGGTTGTCCCATCACGCTTGTGTGTGACATGAGGCAAGCATGATTAGAAGCACTGGTATGGGTGCGCAACCACGCTAAAACAATAGTGCGGTCGCGCATTAACACTAGATCAATGAAAAGCTTGCACTAGTATGAGTGCGCGATCATGCTGAAACAATGTTGCGGTTGCACACCAACACCAGTGTTGGTGCGCGGCCACACTGAAATAATGGTGCGACCACACACCAACACCAGTATTAGTGCGCGGCCACGCTGAAACAATAGTGTGACCGCGTATCAACACTAGTGTTAATGTGTGACCACTTTGAAACAATGGTCCGACAACATACCAATACCAGTGTGGGTGTGCGGCCACGCTAAAATAATGGTGTGACTGTGCACCAACATGCGACCGCATCAGAATTTAAATGCAGCTACACACTCATAATCAATGAAAAGCTTGCATTGGTATAGGAGTGCGGTCGTGCTAAAATGGTGGTGTAGCTGCACACCAATATTGAAATAAGTATGTAACTATATTATGATGTAAGCACAGTCACACACCCATGACCGGTGGAAGGCTTCCGCTTTAGAATTTATCAATTTAGTTCCTTTGATCGTTCAACTACTATCAAATGCGTTATAAACTTTATGAATACTAAAATACCCTTAATCAAAATTAAAAAAAAATTAAGAAATAAAAATCAGAAACTTGTTAACACGGATGTTGGAATTGTTCAGGAAACAAGTATGACGTATGTTGACGTCATACGTCCATTTTTGTTAAGTTTGAACAACTTCGGACGTTGTCCTAATGTCAAACTTGTTAGCTGAATAACTTCGATGTTGATCTCAACAAGATGACGTCATATAACTTATTCACATAACGTTGGAGTTGTTAATGGAACAACTTTGACATTTGCTAACGTCATACGTCCATTTTTGTCAAGTTTGAACAATTTCGGACGTTTTCCTAACATCAAACTTGTTCGCTAAACAACTTCGATGTTGATCTCAACAAATGACGTCACATAACTTGTTAACATAACGTTTGAGTTATTCATAAAACAACTTTAACATTTGCTGACGTCATACGTTCATTTTTATTAAGTTTGAACAACTTTCGATGTTGTCCTAATGTCAAACTTGTTCCCTAAACAACTTCGACGTTGATCTCAACAAGATGACGTCACACAACTTGTTGGGATAACGTTGAAGTTGTTCATAGAACAACTTCGACGTTTGCTGACGTCATACGCCCATTTTTGTCAAGTTTGAAAGACTTTGGACGTTGTCTTAATGTCAAACTTGTTCATTGAACAACTTCCACGTTGATCTCAACAAGATGATGTTACATAACTTGTTAACATAACGCTGAAGTTGTTCATAGAACAACTTTGACAGTTGCTGACGCCATACGTCCATTCTGATTATGTTTGAACAACTTCGGACGTTGTCCTAACATCAAACTTGTTCGCTGAACAACTTTAACGTTGATCTCAACAAGATGACGTCACATAACTTATTAACATAACGTTGGAGTTGTTTATAGAACAACTTTGACGTTTGCTGACGTCATACGTCTATTTTTATTAAGTTTGAACAACTTTGGACATTGTCCTAACATCAAACTTGTTTCCTAAATAACTTCGACGTCGATTTCAACAAGATGACGTCACATAACTTGTTAACATAACGTTGGAGTTGTTCATAGAACAACTTTAACGTTTGCTGACGTCATACGTCCATTTTTGTTAAGTTTGAACTACTTCCAACGTTGTCCTAACGTCGATGTTGGAGTTGTTCATAGAACAACTTTGACGTTTGCTGACATACATCCATTTTGTCAAGTTTGAACAACTTCGGACGTTGTCCTAACGTCAAACTTGTTTGCGAAACAACTTCGACGTTGATCTCAATAAGATAACGTCACATAATTTGTTAACATAACGTTAAAGTTGTTATAGAACAACTTTAACGTTTGCTGACGTCATATGTCCATTTTTATCATGTTTGAACAACTTCGGACGTTGTCCTAACGTCAAACTTGTTTCCTGAACAACTTCGACATTGATCTCAACAAGATGACGTCATATAACTTGTTAACATAACGTTGAAGTTGTTCATAGAATAACTTTGACGTTTGCTGACGTCATACGTCTATTTTTATCATGTTTGAACAACTTTGAATGTTGTCCTAACGTCAAACTTGTTCCCTGAACAACTTTGACGTTGATCTCAACAAGATGACATCACATAACTTGTTAACATAATGTTGAAGTTGTTCATAAAACAACTTTGATGTTTGCTGACGTCATACGTCCATTTTTATCATGTTTAAACAATTTCGGACGTTGCGCTAACGTTAAACTTGTTCATTGAACAACTTCGACGTTGATCTCAATAAGATGACGTCACATAACTTGTTAACATAACGTTGAAGTTGTTCATAGAACAACTTTGACGTTTGCTGACGTCATACGTCTATTTTTGTTAAGTTTGAACAACTTCGGACGTTGTCCTAACGTCAAATTTGTTCCTTGAACAACTTTGACGTTGATCTCAACAAGATGACGTCACATAACTTGTTAACATAACATTGGAGTTGTTATTGGAACAACTTTGACGTTTGTTGATGTCATACGTCCATTTTTGTTACGTTTGAATAACTTCGGACGTTGTTCTAACGTTAAACTTGTTCCCCGAACAACTTTGACGTTGATATTAACAAGATGACATCACACAACTTGTTAAGATAACGTTGAAGTTGTTGATAGAATAACTTTCATGTTTGCTGATGTCGTACATCAATTTTTGTTAAGTTTGAACAATTTCAGACGTTGTCCTAACATCAAACTTGTTGAGTTAACAACTTCAACGTTGATATCAACAAGTTGACATTACTAAACTTGTTAAGAAGAACGTTGAAGTTGTTGATCGAACAACTTCGACGTTAATGTTAATTTTTAATAATAAAAAATAGTTAATATAATATAATATTTTATAATAAATTATCATATTTATATATTATTTTAATTATAATATAATATATTTTAATTTAATAATAAAATATTAATAATAACTAAAAATATTATAATATTATTATAATACTATATTTCATAATAAAATATTATATTTATATATTATTTTATTATTAAAATATTATTTTAATATTAATTATTATAAAATTATTATTTTTAATTTGCAGCAACCGGTTACCGATTACTGCAGGTTGAAATAAATACTATTTGGCTGCCAACCGTACAAACAACAAAAGTTGTTTGTATGATAGCCATCCCCACAACATGTAAAAAACCAAAAAAAAAAAAAGGTCTATGATACGGTGGATATTAGGGTAGCAATTAACATACCTTGGTGCTTCCGGGAAGTATCTTGCTTCTTTATCTCGGTTGGTGGCCATTGACCCATCATTAGTTCCAATGGTTCAAATTGAACGAACCATAAATCATTGTACTGGTGGTGGAGTCCACATGCCATTATGGTTGGCTTTACTATTCTTTATGCAAAAAACCTAATTCCTTTCTAAAAATTAAGTAATCACACAAACTATTCTTCTGGTTATCCTAGCTCATAGTCCTATCTGTTTGCCTTCTACAAACAAAACCCTTCTTTGCTTTCTGCAAAAAAATCATCATGGCTGTGGGAGAGCTCTTCCTCTCTGCTTTCCTTCAAGTGTTGTTTGACAGACTGGTTTCTCGTGATCTGCTGGACTTCCTGCTTCAAGAGGGAGTTCATGGCAAGCTCAAAAAGTGGGAGCACAATCTGAAGATGGTGTAGGCTGTGCTTGATGATGCAGAGGAGAAACAACTGACAGACAGGGCTGTGAAGATGTGGCTGGACGATCTCCAAGACTTGGCTTATGATGTGGAGGACATACTGTTGGAATAACTTTAATAGGTTAAACCTATATCATAATCTGAAAACTCATATTAAATCAATAAGAATTATTATAGAAAACATACCTGAATCCATATTGTTAAACCTGAGTAGGATCGAGTCTTCCACAGTCAAATCTCCTTAGGTTACTCTGTAGTTTTCTTCTTGAATGGGGAAAGAGAAGAGAGAGTAAAATTACGTTGATTTGACTTGGGGACCATAACCCTAATTATGTTTTTTATATACTAATCTAATTAGGTTCCCATTAACCCTAATTTGATTAATATTAGGTCTCTACACATTAAAACCCATACCCAATAGATATTTCTAGAGCCCAATTAATAGATCACTTATTTGGCCCTATTAAAATAGATAGCCCATAATATAATTGTTATATAATATGTAAGCCCACATTAAGATTTATAAAAAATCCTAACAATCTCCCACTTGGGCTACATATGTTTCTTGAAACAATTATATTATCTATAATCTTAAGTGTGCACTGAAAAGCTATATGTCCTGAAATATCTCCTTAATTACAATCTGGTCCATCAACTATATTAGTATGGGATCAAAGCGACCTTTGTTACATATATTCGTAACTAGACCCATCAATGGTCACCACACCAATACATTTAATGACATAGATCAAGTATGGATGCGTAGCATGGAAATTACATGCAATGTGATCTTAAACATGTCTATTTTCAACTGGTCCTACCTTAATCTTTAGTGAGATCAAACACAAATAACATTCAGAGTTTATAACTGAACTTTATACTTTATTCTGCAGAAAATAAATATAAAATATGTCTGTAACAAAGAACATCAAAATATTAACTCCTACTAAACACGCACATCATCAACTAAAACAACACCCATATGAGCAGTGTGCTCATGAAAGACCTTAGGTGGTAATCCCTTAGTAAGCGGATCCGCAATCATGGAGTTTGTCCCAATATGTTCTATAGCAACCTGACGACTCTGAACTCTTTCTTTAACAACAAGAAACTTGATGTCTATGTGCTTTGATTTCATGGAGCTTCTGTTGTTATTGGAATATAGCACAGCGAATTATTGTCACAATATATTTTTAATGGTCTTTCTATACCATCCACAACTCGCAGCCCCATGACAAAATTTCGAAGCCATATCCCATGATTAGATGCCTCATAACAAGCTATGAATTCAGCTGTCATGGTGGAAGAAGCTATGAGTGTTTGCTTAGCACTCTTCCAAGAAATAGCTCCTCCAGCTAGCAGGTAAATATAGCCAGACGTGGATCTTTTACTGTCTTGGCATCCAGCAAAATCGGAATCAGAATACCCAACGATCTCTAAATTATCTGATCTCCGATATGTGAGCATGTGATCTTTTGTTCTCTGTAAATAACGCATAACTCGTTTGGTTGCTTTCCAATGATCCATCCCTGGATTACTTAAATATCTGCCCAACATTCCCACTATGAACGCAATATCCGGACGCGTGCATACTTGAGCATACATTAGACTTCCTACAGCTGATGCATAAGGAATCTTTTGCATTTCTTTTCGTTCCAATTCATTTTTAGGGCACTGATTAAGACTAAACTTGTCTCCTTTAGCTACAGGGGTGTCTCCTGGTGCACAACTTTTCATGCCGAATCTATCAAGAACTTTTTCGATATAGCTCTTTTGTGATAACCCAAGGATACCTCGAGTTCGATCTTGATGTATCTGTATGCCTAATACAAAAGAAGCGTCCCCAAGATCTTTCATCTCAAAATTCTTTGTAAGAAATCTCTTGGTTTCGTGCAATAAGCCTATATCGTTACTAGCAAGTAGTATGTCATCGACATATAACACCAGAAATATGTATTTACTCCCACTGAACTTATGATATACACAATCTTCAACCTTATTTACCTCAAATCCATATGAGATAATGATTTGATGAAATTTGTGATACCATTGACGAGAAGCTTGTTTGAGACCATAGATGGATTTCTTTAATTTGCAAACCATTTTCTTTGGGTCATCGGATACAAAGTTTTCTGGTTGCATCATATATATTGTTTCGTCAATGTCACCATTGAGAAACGCAGTTTTTACATCCATCTGATGTAGCTCTAAATCAAAATGAGCCACAAGTGCCATTATAATCCTAAAAGAGTCTTTCGTTGAAACCGGAGAGAAAGTCTCTTTGTAATCAATGTCTTCTTTTTGAGTGAAACCCTTGGCAACTAGACGAGCCTTATATCTCTCAACATTGCCTTTTGAATCCCTTTTGGTCTTAAATATCCATTTGCAACCAATGGGTTTCGCACCTTCAGGCAATTCAACGAGATCCCAAACGTCATTGTTTTTCATGAAATTCATCTCATCATTCATAGCATCGATCCACTTTTGAGAATTAGAACTTTGTTTGGCTTGATGGAAGTTGATTGGATCATCTTCCACCACTCCTATATCAACTTTATGTTCTTGGAGAAAAACGATATAGTCATCCGGAATCGCACTTCTCCTTTCTCTAGTGGATCGTCTCAATGGCACATCCTCTTGAGGTTGTTGAGTTTGCACTTCGGGTATAATATTTTCATTTTGCACAGGGAGCTCGTCTACATTGTCTTGATATTCCGGATTTGCATTTTGAACAATGTCAGGAATAGAAGCCTGATTATTATTAATAGCAATAGTAGGAAGAGAAATAAATTCCTCTTCAAAGACAATGTCTTTAACCTTATCTCCCCTCACAAACTCAACTTCCTCAAAAAATCTCACATTTCCCATCTCAAAAAATGTTCTAGTAGTGGGATCGTAGAACTTGAAACCCCTTGATCGTTCAGAGTACCCAACAAAGTAGCAGCTTAAAGTTCTGGAGTTCAGTTTCTTTTCATTTGGCCTATAAGGCCTTGCCTTAGCTGGACAACCCCAAACATGTAAATGTCTTATACTAGGCTTTTTGTCCGTCCATAATTCATAAGGGGTTTTAGCTACTGCTTTACTTGGAACCCTATTGAGGATATATGCTGCAGTCTTTAATGCTTCTCCCCAGAGAGATTCTGGTAAAGATGAATGATTAATCATACTTCTTACCATGTCCTTAAGCGTTCTGTTTCGTCTTTCAGCAACACCATTCATGCTAGGTTTGCCTGGCATTGTGTATTGCGGGACGATACCGCATTCCTCTAGGAATTTTGCAAAAGGTCCTGGACGTTGTTCACCAGATCCGTCATATCTGCCATAGTATTCACCACCACGGTCAGATTTGACAGCTTTAATTTTCTTGCCAAGTTGATTTTCAACTTCAGCTTTGAAGGCCTTAAAAACATTCAGGGATTGAGACTTCTCATGTATCAAATATAGGTACCCATATCTTGAATAGTCGTCTGTGAACGTAATAAAATACTGTTGACTATTCCAAGAAGCTGTAGGAAATGGTCCACAAATATCAGTATGAATTAGTTCTAAGACATCAGAACACCTATTGGCACCTAATCTCCTAATGTTTGTCTGTTTCCCTTTAATACACTCAATACAGACTTCGAAATCTGTCAAATCAAGGGAATCAAGAATCTCGTCAGACACAAGCCTCTGAATTCTCTGTTTAGAGATATGACCTAAACGCTTGTGCCATAGTGTGGCGGAATCCCTGTCAGTTAATTTTCGTTTTGTACCTCGTGAATTTATATGCAAGGTTTCATTAATTGAAGCAATTGTATTCAACAAATATAGGTTATCATACAATAATAAAGAATCGGTACCAATAAGATTCGAATCTTGAAAAAGACTAAATTTATTATTTCCAAATGAACAAGAATAACCAAATTTGTCCAAAACAGAAACTGAAACTAAATTCCGTCTAAAAGACGGTATTATATAAGTCTCTTCCAAATTAAAAAAATGACCAGTCTTTAATAATAACCTAAAAGTTCCTATTGCCTCTACTGCAACTGTTTTGCCATCGCCCACATAGATGAATCTTTCAGCATCACTTGGCTGTCGGCTCCACAGGCAACCCTGCATAGACACACTTATGTGAGTAGTAGCACCAGAATCTATCCACCAAGTGTGTTTAGGTACAGAAGTTAAATTAACTTTAGAACAAACTAAATTGAGAAGCATACCTTTCTTGACACACCAGTTGGCGTATTTGGGACATTCTTTCTTCATGTGTCCAGCTTTCTTGCAAAAGTAACAGGTAAACTCTTTATCCTGTTTCTTTTGCACCTTATACTGTGATGTCCCAACTGCAGCTTCTTTTCCTCTTTTCCTTTTCTTGTCCTTAGAGATAGTTGCTAAGTTAGCACTTTCAGTATCTTCTTGCTTCAATCTTTCTTCTTCTTGCACACAGTGAGATATGAGCTCATTAAGAGTCCATTTATCCTTTTGAGTATTGTAACTCACTTTAAACTGACTGTATTGTGCAGAAAGAGAAATCAAAACTAAGTGCACCAGCAGGTCCTCAGACAGCTGTAACTTTAGTGCCTTTAGTTTGGAAGCAATATGAGACATCTCCATGATGTACTCCCTTATGTTCCCTTTACCTTTATACTTAATTGAAACAAGTTTAGCCAAAAGGGTACTTGTTTCAACCTTTTCGTTTTTCGCAAAACGCTGTTTCATTTCATCAAGGAACGTCTTAGCATTTTTCTCTTCGGACATAGAGCCCCTAAAAGCTTCCGGAATGGAACGTTTCATGATCATAAGACACATGCGATTAGAACGTTCCCACTTCTCCATACTCGCCTTTTCATCAGCGGTACTATTATCATTAAGAGATGTGGGTCGTTCTTCTCGAAGCGCAAAGTCAAGATCCATGCAACCGAGAACAATCATAACGTTCTCTTTCCAATTCTTAAAATTTGTGCCATTAAGCACAGGAATAGAATTGATATTAGCAGTTATTGTTGAAGCAGAAGTAGTAACTGAATCGAGAACAAAACCAAATACAAGCTCACAATTAATAATCATATCATAAGATAAGAATACTAAATTAATAAATTCATACATGACATGATTAAACTATTCCCATAATGGTGGGCCCTAAAACAAGATACCTAGCACAACATTGACATTTAGTCTTTGGACAGAAATATCAATTGTAAGTAGTACTCTCCGTGCAGTAATCAAATATTGACAATTAATCCCGTCAAGTAATAAACCTTTCTTTGGACCAACTTATTACCCACATGGAAAGCCTAATAATCATCACATATTTATTACCACAAGTATGCCCATTATTTGGTCAAATAATAGTCTTCCTTTGGGCCGGTTATTATTCACATAAATAATTGACATACACATCTTAATATTCCAAAATAAATAAATTTAATTATAGAGGTTACTTTGGTAACATATAATTTCAATTCAATTTATTTTGAAATATCAGACATAATATATATTTATTTGAATCAAAACAATATAATATATTGTTGCAATAAATTTCAATAATTTATTTTGGCAAACATTTATTCATAAAGGTTTCATCAATATAATATATGCACTGTTGATTTTATATATACGCTGGCACTGACATACATAACCGACATCATCAAAATCCAATGTACAAGCTAAAGTTTTGTATAACTCAGTGACCACCAAAACAACTTTCCGCCGTACATATATATATTGAAGCAAACCTGATTAAAGATATTCACGCGATCATGCTTGTACTGTTTTCACGCCAACAAAAAATAAACAAACAAGCAGCATTGACTTTTATGCCAAAACAAATAAAACACACCAAACGAAAGACACAGATTCAACAAAATATATATTTATGCTTTTAATAATCCAAAACAAAAAAGCAATCAAAACAAAAGCTGACAACATAAAATATATATATTCTTTTACACCAAAAGTTACCAACAGCAACAAAAATCAATTGACCTTTCTTTACGCCGCCAGTAAACACAAATATATAAATTTCATACTACTGTCATGTGCATATTTTCCTCAAACAAGTGCTTAACGCAGTAACCACTATTTCACGCAGTAACACAATACAGCATGTATTCTTCAATTGCTTCATGCAGTAACACGCAGTAAAACAATACAACATTTATTCTTCAAAGTTCCACAATAATCATGATAATGAAATTAATTAATATCTCAATGATTCAATATGAGTACGCTCTGATACCAATTGTTGGAATAACTTTAATAGGTTAAACCTATATCATAATCTGAAAACTCATATTAAATCAATAAGAATTATTATAGAAATCATACCTGAATCCATATTGTTAAACCTTAGTAGGATCGAGTCTTCCACAATCAAATCTCCTTAGGTTACTCTGTAGTTTTCTTCTTGAATAGGGAAAGAGAAGAGAGAATAAAATTATGTTGATTTGACTTGGGGACCATAACCCTAATTATGTTCTTTATATACTAATCTAATTAGGTTCCCATTAACCCTAATTTGATTAGTATTAGGTCTCTACACATTAAAGCCCATACCCAATAGATATTTCTAGAGCCAGATTAATAGATCACTTATTTGGCCCTATTAAAATAGATAGCCCATAATATAATTGTTATATAATATGTAAGCCCACATTAAGATTTATAAAAAATCCTAACACATACTGGATGAGTTTGCAACTGAAGCTTTATCAAGGAAGTTAAAGATGCAACGGTATCATCAGACCAGCTCTAGCAAGGTACGAAGACTCATCCCAACTCGTTTGAGTAACTGCAGTCCAAGTGCTGTCAAGTTTAGTGCTGATAAGAGGTCCCAGATCAAACATATAAGTAGTCGGTTGAAAGAACTCTGCAATCAAAGGATTGATCTTGGATTGCAAGTGAATGTGGGAGTGCTATCAACTTCTAGACAGCGAAGACCACCCAGCTCAAGTGTGCCACTAGAACCTGCCATCTACGGAAGAGATGAAGATAAAGCCAGACTACTCGAAATGGTGCTGAAGGATGAACCTGAAGCTACCGATGCCAACCTTCGAGTAATATCCATCGTTGCCATGGGAGGAGCTGGTAAAACAACACTGGCTCGAGAGGTGTTTAATGATAAGGCGGTGGAAGATTTCACCCTTAGAGTGTGGGTTTGTGTTTCTGATGAGTTTGATGTTTTGGGAATCTCAAAAGCAATTCTTGAGTCAATCACATGCTCTCCTTGCAACCTCAAAACTTTGAATGAAGTTCAGGTTCAATTGAAGAATCAAGTAGCAGGGAAGAAATTCTTGCTAGTCTTAGATGATGTTTGGAATGAAGACTATGGCTCGTGGCAAATCTTAAAATCTCCCTTTTTAGGAGGAGCAAAAGGAAGTATGATGATTGTGACGACACGTCTTGAACATGTTGCATTAAAGCTGGGGCGTGACATTGATTGTTATAAATTGAATCTTTTGTCAAACAATGATTGTTGGTCCTTATTCAAGAAACATGCATGTGACGACGAGGTTATTGGTGCACATCAAGGTCTAGAATCAATTCGTACGAAAGTTGTTGAGAAGTGTCAAGGTTTGCCGCTGGCAGCACAGACTCTTGGTGGACTTATACGGTGTAAGCCAAGATCGGATTGGGAAGATATATTGAATAGCAAAATATGGAATTTATCCTATGAAAACAATATTCTTTCAGTTTTAAAATTAAGTTATCAGCATCTTCCTTCATATTTAAAGAGATGCTTTGGTTATTGTGCAATTTTTCCAAAGGATTACGAATTCGAAAAGAAAGAACTTGTCTTTTTATGGATGACAGAAGATCTGATTCAACAGTCAGAAGACAACAAACAACTTGAAGATATAGGTTGTGAGTATTTTCATGATTTATTGTCAAGGTCAAATTTTCAACGATCAATTACTAATGATACTAAATTTATAATGCATGATCTTGTCAACGATTTAGCTCAATCCATTTCAGGAGATACATATTTTAGGTTAGAGAATTCCTTAAAGCTCAATAAGAAATCAAAGAGATTAGAAAGGTCTCGCCATGCATCTTATATTTGTGGTCTCAATGATGGTAAAGAGAAATTTGAGGCTCTTCATGAAGTTAAGCTTATGAGAACATTTTTTCCAATTTTCATTGAGCGTATGCATGAACAGTATGCACGGTATACATTTGATAATATCTACATAACTAGTTATGTTTTGAATTTGCTACCAAAATTTAAAAAATTGAGAGCATTATCCTTAAGAAAATATTATATTACTGAGCTACCTGATTTAATAGGAGATTTAAGACATCTAAGATATTTTAATCTTGCTGCCACTATGATTATAAGTTTACCTAAATCCACAAGCTTGCTATTCAACTTGCAAACTTTGATATTAAGAGATTGTAAACGGCTCAAAACATTGCCTTCAAAGATGAGGAATTTGATTAATCTGCGTTATCTTGATATTAGGGGTGTAAATTTGAAAGAGATGCCGGTAGAGATGAAAGATTTGAAAAATCTTTGCACATTGTCTAATTTTGTTGTAGGCAAAAAGAGTGGATGTGATTTGAATGATTTGAAGTATTTAACGTTTCTTAGTGAAGAGCTTCATATTTCAAGATTAGAAAATGCCGATAATTTGTTGAACATAAAAGAGACAATATTAGGTGATAAGGATGGTTTAAAAGTATTGCACTTAGAATGGGGTCTCATATTGATGATTCTTGGAAGGAGGAGGTAGAAAAACTGTACTTGGCATACTTCGACCGAATGAGAATCTAGAAGTGCTCTCGCTCAAACTCTTTGGTGGCAGGAGATTTCCATCTTGGGTTGCAGATCCATCGTTCTATTAGGGTAATATGCCTTAAAAGCTTGTAATTTGTAAATGTTTAAATTAATTAATAAATAAAATATATTTATTTTGATAAGCATTTATGAAATGTTTGCTTCATACAAATATCATGTAACATCCATGATTACTTATGTAATCTCAAACTAAGTATATAAGTGTTATATACAAAAGGATTTAGTTTGAGATCAATAATCTAAAGAGTCCGTAGAAAGCAAACAAAGCTGGGTACTTTGTTTGTGGTAAATCTACAGTTGCGGTCCATTTTGTATTTGATGCGATGATCTTATCCGGGATCGTTTATGTGGCGACATGAAAATGGAGGCACCTTATATGATAGAGATTATATAGGACTGGACCACGATAAAATGAATTTTTTATTAATATCCGTTAAATAAAGAAATTCATATTTATCAACTAGATGATCATATATGGATTGATCTTAATCCTGAATGTTTTATGGACTCATATTTGTTGAGTCATATCTTTTGATTTACATGGGTGAGACTGTTATAGATTTACAGTCAATAAGCTTCGTACTTTGGAGATGTGATTTAATAAATGGCTGGGAACATTCTACACAATAGTGGAATCCACTCCTTCTTGCGAGAAGTAGATGAGTAGTTCCCTTAAAGTGTTGATTCGGGTCTTGAACAATAAGAGCGCTCGACTTTTTGTTTACGAGTAAACGGAAAGATAAATTCATAAGTTGTTATGAATATATTGTTCATTAGAGAATCAATAGTATTTATTGGAATAAGATATAATTAGAGAGGTGTAACGGACTTTAATGACCTAGCTTTAATTATGAACTACTTGTGGAGGATCAAACTATATGAAATGATTAAATCGATGGACACTGAAAATTCAGATTGTGTAAAACATCTATAATCTTGAGAGTGCAACCTTGGGTTTTTAGTGGAGTAACTCTAAGGTTAATAATAGTGAATTATTTAATTAAAGAGTTTAATTAATAATTCCGATATTATTGGAGCTCAAATTGTAGGTCCATTCGGTTCCCTTACTAGCTCACAACCACATAAAGAAATAAATGAAAGAATATAATTGGATTGTCCAATTATTAATGTCACATGAACATGTTCACGAATTATTTAAATAATTTGATTATTTAAATATATGTAATTATTTAATTAAATGTTAATTATTTATTATCTGTAGAGATTATGAGTTCAATTTTTAATGGTGTCATTAAATTATTTATGATTTAGAATCATTTAATTTAATGAAAAATCTTTTAATTAATGGAAATAGTAATTTAATTTAATTGGAATTAGATTCCATATTAAATTGAATTAAAGAAGTTTTAATAGGAATTAGATTCCTTATTAAATTAAAAGTAAAGAGTTCTAGACCAATAAAGAATTTGATTCCATATTGGATATGAACTATGTTTTCCAATTTAAATAGGAAATTGTATTCTTGTTAAATTAGAAAACTCTAACTTACTATTATAAAAGGGTTTTTTATGTTAGTAACTATGATGATGAATTTTTTGGCTACTTGAACCAAAAACTTCCATTAATTAAAAATACCAAATTACTCAATCTCACATAATAATCTTTCATAAAAGATTTCGTGATTTGATTCTTCAAGATTGTGCTCACACACAGTTTCTTTTGTGAAGAGTCATAGCAAGGAAGATCGAATGGTGAATAATTTACAAATCAAAAGGGATCAATTCAATATTCATGCAAAGGTAAGATTCGATCTTATTAATTTAATTATTGAATTGTTATTACTAGCATCGATTGGGTATGCTTTGTTTGGAAAAATTTTTAAAATCCATGTTTCCGCATTAAATTCAAAATCAATTTTTCCCTTCACGTTCTCCAATGTGACAGTGATAAGATTGGAAAACTATTGGAATTGCACTGTATTGCCGTCACTTGGGTTATTGAGTTCTCTGAAAGACCTCACAATCAAAGGAATGCTGAATTTAAAACGCATTAGCTCTGAAATCTACGGAGGGGATTGCTCTTTCCAAGCTTTGGAGATTCTTTGTCTTGAGGATTTACAAGAATGGGAGTACTGGAATCACTTGGAAGAAAACGAGCAGCATGTTACGAGATTTCCTTGCCTGCGAGAGCTTTCAATTGTAAAATGCTCAAAGCTGTCTAGAAAACTGCCTAACCATCTTCCTTCGTTGGAGAAACTTGTGATTCGTGAATGTCGGCAGTTGTCAATTTCATTCTCAAGACTTCCGATGCTTTGCGAGTTAGAAATTGATGGATGCAGAGGTATGACCTGCAGTAGTATGATGGACTACGAGTCATTGAAGTCTATGAATCTTTCACATTGTCCAGAATTCGGGAATTGGTTAAGCCAAGGGTTTCAGAAAGTAGAACATTTGAAGATTGTGGGTTGCACGGAACTGATATTGTTATGGCAGAATGTGATTAGTCTTGAGCAGCCACCAAAAGGGTTTCAGAGCTTCACATCCCTTAGAGAGCTTTGCATTGAAGGTTGCAATGCTTTGACATCCTTACCTGCGGCATTAAAGTACAACATTGCCCATCTTCAAAGCTTGCGGATTAAACGTTGTGATTTTATTACATCCATTGTAATAAACCATTTGCCTTCTTCTTTGAAACAGCTCAATATAAAAAATTGCAAGAAATTGCAGTATCTGGAGGATCATAGAGAGGATACTTGTACTTCTTCGTCATCATCTTCAACAATCCACATGGAGAGTATTGATAACAGCAGCATATCTCTTCTTGAGCAGTTGTCTATCTCCCATTGCTCATCTCTCACATGCATAATTTTGAAAGGTCAGTTTCCTGCATCACTCAAATATCTGAAGATTAGGAATTGCTCAGAGCTCACAATCTTATCACCAACGGGCCAGTTGCCTGAGGCGCTTGTGGAGCTCGAAATTGAAAGTTGTCAGAAGCTGGAATCTGTAGTAGAGGGGTTTTTTAACAACACATCTCTTGAACGTATAGTATTTTGGTGTTGTGAAAATCTTAAATCTATACCCGAGGGCCTACAAAATCTTAGCCGTCTAAATTACTTCCAGATAGTTGGTTGCCCAAGTCTTGTTTCCTTCCCGGAAGGAGGGCTTCCCAAAACCAGTTTAGATTTTCTTTATATTCATTCTTGCGAGAAACTTAGTGCCCTACCCAATCACCTGCACAACATCAATTCACTTCAAAGTTTATATATTGAACAATGTCCAAATATCGCATCCTCTCTGCGAGAAGGTTTCCCCACCTACCTAACAGCTCTCTGGGTTGAAGGTCTCAATATCTATAAGCCACTGGTTGGGTGGGGGTTGCACAACCTCACCTCTCTTGCAGACTCTCAATCGAAGGATGTACAGAAGCAGAGTCTTTCCCACAAGAAGAGATCGGAATGATGTTGCCCCCTTCTCTTAAACGTTTGTGGATCGCTAGATTCCCAAAATTAAAATACCTGTTTCCCAATGGTTTTCAAAACCTCACCTCCCTTGAAAATTTGATTATCAACGATTGCCCAAAGCTCACGTCCTTCCCAGAAGTAGGCTTGCCGTCCTCACTTTTGGAATTGAATATCAATGACTGTCCTTTGCTGAAAAAGCACTGCAAAAGGAACAAAGGAAGAGAGTGGTCCAAGATAGCTCACATCCCTTATGTTGCGATAGACCGCAAATTCATCTATGATCCAGAGGATGAAGAATGAACTGATTCTCATATGAGAAATGAAGAAACATTAAAGAATTAGCGAAATACTTCATCCCATCTTAAACTTTATCCCAAGTATGTAAAATTTTTAACACATCAACCATTATTCAGATTTCAATGTTATATATGTTCCTCAGCTCAGCTTCCCCTCCGCTAAGCTGACTTGATTTATTTTTCAGCATCTTACAATAATTTGATGTTGTAACACAACTTGACTGATTCTTCTTTGTCTTAAATGTAGCTCTCTAAAGCTTGAACAGAGTGCTCTGCTATGAGAAAAGGGAGATGCAGCTTTAAGGGTCCAAAAAAAGGTAATAATAAGCTCCTTTTTATATTTATTTTTGTTGTTATTATTATCATCCTAATGTTTTTATTTTCTCTTTTTTTTTTTCTTAACATGTTTGTTATTCTTATTAAGATGAAATATTTCCAATACATGAGTCATCCAACATTTCTGAATTAGTCAAAATTCATTAGGTTGAACTGTTACAAAACATTGTATATTTATAGTTTATTATTTTCTTTGTTTCTGTGAGGAAGAAATGATGGAGGAGAATAAAGAACACTTACAATTTTCATGTAACATGGAGTGCCAACTGTTGGCCTACGGTCACCCCGAAACCTTAGGCCTCAAATTTTCACTTTCATAAATGTTATTGACTATTAAAATTTTATACTTGAAAATTATTACCAAAATTTTAATTCTAGCTCTTTTATATTTGTTTCCTATTGTTAGCTTACTTTTTGATTGAATAACCTCCCAAACACCAAACATTTATGTTTGTTTTATCACATATTTTCATTTACTTCCCAATTGAATAACCTTTTTAATTCTCACAAGATGTAATTCTAATTTCAAATACATATAGCCAAACAAAATATGTTATTAACCCTCAAAACTCTACTTTATTTTCTACGTCTTATCAAACTCCCTGTGAAACTTTCATTCTCTTTTATCAAATACCATCAAATAAAAGTGAATACACTAGCTATATCTCCAAGCTTTACATTAATTCTTTATTCACTAATAATTTTTATAGTAGATTTGTTTTGTCAAAATATGAATAGTAATGTAAAATTTGACTATACTATGCATTGAAAAAAAAAATTGTTAGAAAAATTAGAATTTAAAATTTGAGTATTATTTTTAATATGAAAAAAAGGAAAGAAAATTACTTTTTTCTATTAAGTATAAATGCCTAATTTTATTTTATTTTTTTTGCCTAAGACCTTAAATAGCCTTGGGCGGCTTTGGCAACAGGTCGTTGGACAAATGCATTTACCTGATGTGACGAGTTTTAGTGACATTCGAGATGATGATAATGTGCGGATTTTGGGTTTCTTGCAGCTCTTGATGTAGCTCATCTAGTCTGGACAATCAAAGGGGAGGTTTAGTCAACAAATTTCCTGATGTATGAATGAATTTCTTCCCTAGACAACTGACAATTATAGATTTACCAGTGTCTTACAATAATTTAATGTTGTAGGACAAATTTGTAAAACTCCTCGTTGTCGTGAATATGACTCATCAAAGTCTGAATCCAGTGCAAAGTGGTTTGCTCTCAGAAAATATAAAGGAGTTTCAAGGATCCAGCAAAAGGTAATAACTAATTAGCTCATTTTCTTTGATATGCTTGTATCTTTCTTTTCATGATTGCCTAATCTTTTGTTTTATTATTTTATTCTTTTTGTTTTTTTTAAAGAAAATAATTGTTGCTATCATTAAGATGATTTATGTCATATACATGTGTACTCCAACATTTGTGAATCAGCTAAAATTTTCTATCGTGCACTGCTTTGAAAACATTATATATTCATAGTTTGTTGTCTTCTTCATTTCCAAAAGGAATAAATGTTGCCAGGTCATACTTTTTTGTGAGGTGGGAACTGCCAGTTGAATTAGTTGCTTAATGCAAGCATGGGAGTGAGATACTTGAAGAGTTGCTCAAGCCAAAGGTGTGTAAGTGTAAGCACTTATGCCTCTTATTAGACTTCTATAAAAACTGTGTTACCATCATCATTGCCTTTCCTTTTTGTTTAGTACTTAAAATTGATCTTTCTTTTTGTTTAGGTTGAATTTGAGGATTTCTCCGATAACAAGTAAATTTCATTGCAAATAATGCTCAATGATATGCTTTGCGATGAAATTTCTTCGGTGTCTGGCGTTGTTCTTGTCTTCATTTGAAGAGATCGAGCAGTAGGAGGAACTATCCCTGCTAGTGTCGTTTGGCTAGCTTGTTTAGTGTCTGGAATTGTCATCCTTGTTCAGGCAAAACTACTAGCCAAACTTGTAAACAGTCACTGCCCATGCAAGCCTGCAGTCAGTAACCTTATTCCCTTATCTGAGCATTAATATGTTGCCCCAGCATCATTCTCGTCTTTTCTGGGTACAACGTCTAGCTACTTAATATGTTTCTATTTCAACTTGTTTAGGATGGAACACTTGACTTCCATAACAAACATCAAACTAATTGAGCTAGCCCCCCAAAATGGGCCTGATGTGAAGAAAGATGGAGGAATTAAATAAACACTTCATTCCATCTTATATTTTATCCTAGGTTTGTCAAGTCCCTAACACACCAACCATTATTCAGATTTTAATGTTATAACTATGTTTAGTCACCTCAGGTCCGCTTCCATTGAGCCAACATAATTTATTTTCCAGCATCTTACAATAATTTGATGTTGTATCACAACTTTGACAGGTTCCTCCTTGTCCTAGATATAACTCTTTAAAGGCTAGACAGAGTGCTCTATTATGAGAAAAGGGAAAATGCAGCGTTAAGGGTCCAGAAAAGAGTAATAATAAGCTCCTTTCTATATTTATTTTTGTTATTATTATCCTAATGTTTTTATTATTTTTTTCCCTTAAAATGTTTGTTATTGTCATTAGGATGAAATATGTTCAATACATGAGTTCTCTCCAATATTTATAAATTAGCTAAAACTCTCTACACTAAAGTGTTAGTAAACATTGTATATTCATAATTTGTTATTTTGTTTATTTCCGAGAGGAAGAAATAATGAGAGGAGAAAATTTGTGAACTTCATATTTTTGTTGAGGCAGGGATTACCTTTGGGAATATTGTACGCTTTCGTCACCTAACACAAGCATGGGAACAAGGTACTAGAATAGTTGCTCAAGCCTGTGGTGTGCAAGTGTAAGGTTAAACCACTTATTTAGACACATATCATTTGTGTTCCCATCATCATTGCTTTTCCTTTTCTGGTTTACATTGTTTACTTTGAATCTCCCTTTTTGTTTTTTATTTAGATGGAACCCAAAAATTTCTGTAAGAAATAGTGACTTTCACATCAAGCGATGCTCAATGATATGCTTTGTGAGGATCTTTTTTTGGTGTCTGGTTGAGTTCTCAACTTCTTGGCAGATATAGGCTTGCCATCTCACTTTGACAATTACATATTTGGTAGTATCCTTTGCTGAAAGAGCGGTGCAAAAGGGATAAAGGACCAAAGTGGTCCAAGACAATAAATTCATCTAAGATCTAAAGGAAGAATCAATATCATTTGAGAATCAAAGAAATAGGGAAGAATCAGAAACACCTCATTCAATCTTCACCTTTGTCTCAGTATGTCAAATTTTTTAACACGCCAACCATTACTTATATTTAAATATTTGAACAACGTTCACTATGTCACACATTTTTCTTCTTATTGTTGTTAATATTCTCTTTGCCTGCGACAATCAGTCCACCTTCAATTGAAATCATCACTCCTATAGTATTGTTCTGTTGTTTTTTTTCAGCCTAATTGACATTTTTTTTTTTAATTGTAGCGTTCAGATTATAGGCAGATAGTTCAGGAAGCTGGTTGTATCTGCGAGAAGATGGATAGTGTAAACTGCAAATCTTTCTAGGAGTCAGGTAACCAATAATTATTTCATTTCATTTTAGGCAGCTATTACTTACAATTCTCAAGTTCTCTTTTATGACATCCTTACTTTGAATACGTCTTTTGGCTCGTGGACGAAGTATTTGTTTTATAGTTTTACATGTTCAATATTTGTGTATCTTTTAGTTTATTTTGTATTATAGTTTTTACTCTTTCTCCAGCTTAATGAGATGACAGGCTAATAGCATTGCTTACTAATTGCACAAAAGCTGTAATGAAAGGTGAGTGATGAAACTCTAGTCTTGTTTTGGTGCATACACAAGTCCGGTCTGATTTATCCTCCATATTGCTGTTGTGATAGGAGTATGTCTAATTCCTGAAGTAGCAAAGATAAATTCTGTCAAATACATGCTTCCTCCGACATGTCTGAATTAGATCAAGTTCTCTCTATCACAGTGTTTTGATAACATTGTATATCCGTAGTTAGTTGTCTAGTTCATTTCCGAGAAAAATAGATGATGAGGAGAAAAATTTTGGCTGAACTTTATATATTCATTGTGGTGGTAACTGCCAACTAAAATAATCACCTAACAAGATTCATGGAGAGTAGCTTGTGGTGTAACATTATACCCGTTATTTAAACTGATATATTGTATGTGTTCCTGTTATCGTTGCCTTTCTTTCTTGGCCAGAATGTCTACTTACAATTATTTTTTTTTTCATTTTGCTTAGGTTGAATTTGAGGCTTTCTACCATTAACAGTAACTTTCATGGCAAGCAATGCTCAATGATACACTTGAGGAAACTTCTTTGGTGCTGGCTATGTTCCTTCTTCAGAATTGGAGGATTTCTATGATAGATATTAGTAAACTTTTTAGCATTTTTTTTTATAATACTTATCACTCTTTTTTCAGCTTAATGAGTTGACAGGCTGATGGCAGAGCTCACTAATTGCAGGAAAAATGTCATGGAAGATGAGATGATGAAGCTCTAGTCTAGCCTTGGCATACACATAAGTCCAGTCTAATTCGTACTCCACCTTACTGGTATGATATGAGTATGTTATAATTTCTTAAGAAGCTAAGATTTCTTTCGATAACTAGGCCAGAATTTGTATGTGAAAAATGGAAAAGAGAACACTTACAATTTTCATGTAACAGGATGTTGGATCGGTGCGTTTTATCTGTTGCAGTAGGTTTTAGTGGCATCAGAGGTGACAATAATATGCAGATATTGGGTTTGTGCAGCTCTCAATTTAACTCATTTGGTGTTGCAGCACAACTTTGAGGAACTCCTCCTTCGTCCTATACATGATTCATCAAAGTCTGGAGCCAGTGCAAAGTGGCTTGCTCTGAGAAAAGAAAAAGGCAGTTTTAAGGATCCAGCTAATGGTTATATTATTAATTGGCTCTTGTTTTCTTTCTCTTTCTTTGTTTCTTTCTTTTTGTTTTTAATGTGCTTTTATCTTTCATTTCATGATTGCCTAATAATGTTTTTTCTTGTAAAGAAAATGATTATTGCTGTCACTATGATGATTTATGTCATATACACGTGTCCTTCAAAATTTGTGAATTAGCTTAAATTCTCTACATTAAATTGCTTTGAAACATTGTATATTCATAGATTATTTTTTTTTTTCATCAATAGGAAGAGTTGTTGCTAGGAATCATACTTTTGGAGTTTTGGTGAGGCTGGAGCTACCAGTTGAAATAGTCGCCTAATGCAAATATGGGAGTGCGAGATACTTGAAGAGTTGCTCAAGCCAGAGGTGTATAAAAGTGACCTTATGTCCCTTATTTAGACCTCCAGGATATGAGTTCCCATAATCATTGCCTTTCCTTTTTGGGTACAATGTCTACTAAAACTTTATCTTTCTTTTTGTTCAGGTTGAATCCTAGGATTTCTGTGGTAACCAACAAATTTCATGGCAAACAATACTCAATGATACGGTTTGCGAGGAAATTTCTTCTGTGCCTGGTTCTGTTTTACTCTTGAGACCTGCTTCAATTCTCAGAGGTCTTTTCAACAATCATATTTAGAGTTTTCTATAAACAACACTCATGCCACAAGTTCTCTTTTTTCTGTTGGACAATGCAACCAACTTGTGGTAAGGCACTAGCACATATATGAAGTGCATTAAATTATTTTCTGTTTGTATAAGGCTTATTAACGTTATCTTATAAGCCAATCTTGCATTGTTAGGCCATACTTTGAGATTTTTATAACAATTACAATACAATGACGAACGATTCACGTTAGGGTGTTGAAACAAAACAATGCTCGCTTAAAGTATCTATTTGGTTTGAAGTGTTTCTATAGTGATATAAATCATCATCAGCTACCTTTTTATGGTGTTCTTGCCTTCCCTTTCAACAAGTTTTTTTTTTTAAGCAGTATATGTTTGACCTTGTTGCAATGCAATTTTATTTAAAAACTCTGAGCAAGTGGAAAGAAAAGACGTGTTCACCATATAAGCAAATTAAATGCAATCTTTAATCTGAACGTTACTGTAGGATTATCCCAAATGATTTCAGTTGCACATACCTTGCTTCTGATATTTAAATCTGAAGAGAACTAATGAAACTAAGTCTGCATATGAAATCAAGTAGTAAATTGTGTGTATTGCAATGCCAGAAGCTAAATTCAGGGACATGCACATCATATTTGTATGTGATCTTCAACTGCTCGAATTCAATTGGATTCAAGAGATTAATTAAGCTAAAATAAGAATTAATAAATGGGCCCAAATTGAATATAAACTTAAGTTATATAATAATATTAAAGCAATTGGACAAAAGCCCAATGAGGTGAATTTGGTGACTATGCAAAGAATAGAAAGAATAAAAAAAGGTGGGGGGACAGTGCAAATATATATTTATATATTTTTCTAAATTGCCATTAGGGCTTGAATCCTCATATATATATATACATATTATTCATCTCCATTCTCAATAGCCACTTCTCTTCCTTGAAAACTCTTATGTATTATTCAAAAATTTCTCTTCTCTATTAATAACGTTAAACTCTCCAACCATAGCAAGAATGAAGATTAAAACTGTTTGTGAATCAGATAGGTTTTTTGTCGTCTTCATTTTTTTATTAATATTAGAAACCTTTTGATATTTTGAACTTATGGGATCATAAGATTTTATAGAATTTTTAGGAGAAATAGAGACTGCTCGATCATTTTGTTTCTTAATAAACTTGTCAACTTTGTGTAATTGTTTGAAGAGGCAAATGAAGGTATAAAATTATGAAATTCGGTATGAATGCTCCTTAGGATATTAGGTTATATTTTGGAAATTTTCGTGCTCATATGATAAACGTGCAACTAATTATGAATTTTTGATCACCTCTGACCTAGTGAAATAAAAATCTAGACAACACTGGACTAAGTTGAATCTTGAAATTTTTGGGCATGCAGTTGATGTTATTTTGGTGTCAATAAATTTCTTTATGAACCAATATAAGTCCTTTGTGAGCCATTAAAATTTGAAGGATTTTTATGAAGCAGTTAATTTTAAAAAATTCTGAGATTAAGGGCTATTCAGTTTCGAAACTGATATTGATATCGATACAGTTTTGGTTTGGATTCAGATGTTGAAGTTGATAGATTTACAGTGGTATTTAAGGCTGAAATTTTTTATCTATTTGTTCTAAGTCTTTAGAACACACACACACACACACACACACACACACACACATATATATATATATGCATTTTTGGGATGATTAGTCTCATATACAACTTATTAAAAATGGAGAAAATGGATTACATAAGTGAGGCAGTATTGACAGTAGGGGATGTTAATGGTATTTACACTTAGATAAATTTAGTAAGTAACAATTTCCCATAAATTTATAAGTTTCGTGATATGATTTTAGGTTGATAAGAGGGAGTAAATTCGTAAAGTTATTTTCTATATTCAGATAAGCGGAAGAGGTAAGTAAACATTATACATTACCTTAATGTATATATATGTGTGTGTGTGTGTGTTCAACTTCAAAAAATATTTTGATTGATTCTTTTAAACAATCAAATGAAATCTTAAATTTTTCAATGTTACTTTTCATTATATTTTATTTAAATAATTTTCCATCATCAAATATATGTATTTTGTACATTGATCGAATTATATGAATAATATTATCTTTTTTATGTGAAAAGTATGAAAGTATTCCTTCATATTTGAAAAGCATAATATGTTTTGTAACTAAAATTGCAATGAAAATGTTTTAACTCATTTGTCCGTAGTTCATTTAATTGTAATGGCCTAGGCACTGGGATTATAGATGTCATAATTGTATTGTATTGGTCTAGCTTGAATATTTATTGTTGTGTAACATTAATTGTATTGGTTATGCACTGAGAGTATAGGTATAAATTGTATTGGTCTCGCACCGGGATTATAGGTGCTAATTATATTAACCTCACAGTGGGATTATAAGTGTAAATTGTATTGACCCCACACTAGGATTACAGGTGTGAATGATATTACATGATAAGAGCCACTTCCATGTTTGTTTAAATTCGTATATGAAATGTTTTCCGTTATTTTGACTTCAATTTAAATAGTGAATGTTTTATGTATTGTATTTCTAAATGTTTTGTTCTTTTATTGACTTCGATTTTGAAAATTGAATGTTTTCTATATTATATCGTTAAATACTTTATTGATATTGCTATATTCGTTGTTTTTTACTTACTTTGAAATTACGATTTTATTCTTACCAAAAGACTACTTTATAAAATTACAATATATATTCTAATTATATACTACATTGTAATGTATAATATTTACATATTGAGTTGACGACTCACCCTTCGTTTGTACTATTTTTACAGATTAGTAGACATTATTTATCTTGAAAGACGACTTCAAGTAATTGGTGTCTCTTAGAGAAGGATTTCAGTTTTACTATTATAGTTATATCTCTTCCTATTATTAAATAACCATTTGAGTTTGTTTCATTGGTTAGGACTCAAATGTAAAGATAAGTTTTAAATGTTCATGGATTTGAGTTGTTTAATATTTTTATTGAGGTATTGAGATAAATTATGTTATTGAATTAAATATTTTATGAAATTTTTCATTAATTGAGTTTTAGTTTTAGAGATTTAAGTAATTGATTGAACATTGTATTATATTGATTTTTATGGCTAATTGGAGTGTTACGGTTAAGGTCATTTGGGCTAGGCCTTGATTGATCATATGGGTTCAGGCTAGTTGAATTCATTTGAAAAATCAACCAGTGACAAGACAGTCGCAGCCCAACTTGGTAGGAGAAAAATATAGTGCCACCAAATCTAGAAGTTGGAAAAATTGGAAAATCTAGTGGTAAAAGACCAGCTCCTATGTGAAAACCCTTTAATTGGACTATTTTATGAGAATGAATTAATGCTTCATACTAGTTAACTTAGGTAACAAGATATTTCATTGTTGAATTTAAATTTTATTGTACTGAGGTAAAAAGATGTGTCAAGTTTAATTACATTTATTTATTAGCTGGCATGGCTTTTAATAGAAACAAAATTTTTGGAAATTTAAAAAGGTACAGTCAATATGGAGAATATTGGGCTCTTTGGGATTTGCCATTTCACAAACAAGCTCAAAATCTTTCTCAAATTGAAGGTTTTTCCATTGGTATGTTCAGTCTATATGCATATGTAGTTCTTTAATTTTTTTAATTAAATAGTTTATCTTTATGTTTTCAAAAAGAAAGGTTTAATTATATAAGAATTTATGTTAATTCTTTTACATTGCTACAAGTCTACAACAAAACTACAAATAGTGAGTGTTGTGGGTGCCAACCACACCATCATTAGCTTTATCAACAACAAAAATAAGAATAAATTAAACACTATTTATTAAAGAATGTTACTACTTACAATGACAAATAAATTATCAATTTCGAATGAACAATTTCTTGATAGCTTCTTGTTTACATTTGTTGTGAGTATATTTGGGGTTGCATAAGTAGGCTGGTAAAAGTCCAACGTACTTATCCAATGGATTGACCTAATAGACAAAAACCCAATTCGCCAACATTCAGTTCGTAGAAACTAGCTCTCAATTCACTATCGTAGTTCTCAAGTCACTGGTCAACCATGATCAAGATTACTTTTTGCTCAACTCTAGGTCACTTAGAGCGAGGTTCAGATCGTATTTGAACTGCTCATTAAAGGAATTTTTTCAGAAATGCAACAACCTAAGTTAAGAAAGAGTTAATTACCAGAATTGGAAATAAAATAAAACTCCTATTTCAGTGGAATCTATCCCTAAATTGATAGACATCGGTTTTGGAAGTATAATGAAAATAGAATTCTTTCCTATTCTTATTGTACTCAAATTGTAATATCCCACACTAAAAATAGAGGTTGAAAATTCATTACAGAGACAACAATCAATAATATACTGTGACTCTGTCAAAATAACCAGATAAATAGTCATGGACGTAGGCATCTTTTTGGGTTGAACCACGTAAAAGATCTCCTTGCATTCGCTATTCTTCCTCTTCTTTTTCTTTTGTCTTTGCCTTTGTTTTGCTTTATTTTTGATATTGGATCAAGAACTCAGGTCGACTGAATTTAGACGTTGACAACATTAATTACTACAAGTCTACAACAAAAGTACAAATAGTGAGTGTAATGGGTGCTGGCCACACCATCATTGGCTTTATCAACAAAGTACTATAATTTGTTGATAAAGGATTACAAAGGACTATAATTTGCATCGTAAATAATAGTTAATGAACAATGATATTGCCAAAATAATTAATTTTAGAAGCTTGACGGTAGTTGAAAATTTGTGCTAATTTTGGTAACACTTTCTAGAATTTAGTCAAATAAAATACAAAAACAAAGAAAGGCTAACTACTTTTGCATATGGATAATGATAGAATCAACCTAAAAATTAGAAGTAGATAAAGAAACAGGATAGTGGATAATGACACATTAAAAGGTTGAATAGATATTGAAATTTTGGATTTTTACAAGACATTTATTTTTTCAAAGTAACTGTTTTATCAACTATACATAGAGCTATAGTACTTTTAATTGTTATTCCAACATATTTCTCCAATTAACCGCACCAGTCTTCTTAATTCTTAGAAGTAATGGTGGTGAAAATTGTGATATCAGTTAGGTAGAAAATAGGGCGAATTGTATAACCTCCTTTGAGATTTGATAAAATTGCATAAAAATGATGTTGTTTGGAAAACTCGCACAAACCTCCTTTGAGGTTTCAAAAACTCAGTACAAACATCCTTTACTATCAGTCAACCACCTTTAAATTCTCACGGTCAATGGTCAAAGGTATAAAATGACTAAAATACCCTTCAAGTCAAATTTAAAGTCAACATTTTATTTTTTATAAATTTAAAATTAACAAAATAATATATAATATTTTTTCAAAAGAAAAAAAATCTTTATCTTCTAAATCCATCATCATCTTTCTCATCTCCAGTTCATCATCTTTATAATCTATCTTTTGTTTTTATCAAAATCATCATTTTCAATATCACCCAAATCAATCATTATCATCATCAAACCAAACATTACCTAAATAAAAAATCAAATATCACCCAAATCAAACAAAAATTTCAATGTTTATATATATATATATATATATATTTTAAATTGGATCCAACCAGTAATCTTCTATGGTGGAGACTCTCTGGCTCTACTGCTGGTCTCCAATGTTGTACGCTCTAGCTATGAAGACTAGTTTCCATTGCTAGTCTCCAACAATGGAGACCAACCCATTGAAGATGCTGTATCTTCAGCGTTAAAGACTAACATCTCCATGGGCTCTATCGCTGGAGACCATTTTTTCTAGTCTCTATAGGAGACCAAGATCTGGATTCCTATGGAGAACATTTTTTTTTTTAAATTAAATTAAAAAATATATTTTTTATTAATTTTAAATTTCTAAAAATATATATTAAATTTAAAATTGACTTAGAGGGTATTTTAGTTTTTATATTTTTTACTATTGACTGTGAGGATTTAATTATGATTGACTAATGACAGGGGAGATTTGTACTGAGTTTTTGGAACCTTAAAAATGGTTTGTGCGAGTTTCTCAAACATCATCATTTTTGCATAATTTTGTCAAACCTCAAGGGGGTCGTGCAATTTGCCGTAAAAATATTATCATAGTTTATATGCTAGGAATGTTAAGTTGGGATTTAAAAACCAAATGCCAACACATAAATGAATTTTACTTGGAGGCTCTTTTAATTAGGCTATAGCCTATAGGTCAGCAATTAGGATTATTAGAATTTTTGTGTAACACCCAAATTTGTCATAAAACCAATATAATGAAATATTTAATCAACCACTTAAATCTTCAAAACTAGAAACACAATTAAAGAATAATTTTATAAAGTATTTAATTCAATAACATAAATATGTTAAACATCTCAATAAACGTCTTATACAATTCAAATCCACGATCCTTCAAAATCTATCCTTACAAAGTCCTAATGAATGAAACAAACTTAAATATTTCTTAAATAATAGCAAGAGAGATAACCATAAACTGGAACTGAAATCCGTTACCAAGTAACATCAATAACTTGAAGTCATCTCTCAAGACAAATAAATCTACTAATCTATAAAAATAATAGAGACGAGGGATGAACCATCAACTTAATAGATATACATTATACATTACGATATAGCATGTGATAAGAAGTATATATCATAACTTTGTAAAACAACTTTACAGTAAAAAAAAAAAAAATTAAATAAAGTCATAACTTTATGGTAATTGAAATAAGTGCAAATATAATAAAACCAATAAAATATTTAACAATACGATATGGAAAACATTCAATATTCAAAATTAATAGACAATATTCCATATATGAATTTAAATAAAAATGAAAATAGCTCTTGTCACGTATCATTCATAATTTCAGTGACCTAAATAATACCATACAATCCTAGTATCTGTAATCCTGGTGCAGCCCATACAATTAACGTTGCACAACAACAAATATTCCAGTTGGACTAATATGATATAATTATGACACCAATAATCCTGGTGTGCTAGTCAATACAATTAAATGAATTACGAACAGATGACCCGAAATGTTTTCACTACAATTATGATTATAATACATACCATACTTTCAAATAAAGATAAACACTTTTGATAGATCATATTGAGGATGCAAAATCATTTAAATAGAATATAATAAAAAGTAATATTGAAAAATCTAAGGTTTCATTTGATTGTTTAAAATGACCAATCAAAGTATTTTTGAAGTTGAACACATAATAATAAGGTAATTGTTATATGTATTTTTCGGACTTATTAAATGAGTTGATAAAAGCCCAATTTAGGCCCATTTAAGACCCGATAAGAAGGCCCGATAAGGTCAACCTAATCAAAGCCTATCAGACGAGGCCCAATATCGATTTCAAGACCAGCGAGCTCTTCAGCTCGCTCAGGTAAATCCTTCAGCTAACATCAGCAGACCTATAAACACAGCCAGACCGCAGCTCGCCTCATGCATAGCTCATCTCTTAGTGAGCTCGAGCTCGAGACCGTCATAGTAAGCAGCCCGCTCAGAAGCGTAATAAATGCAGTATCTTCCAGAAACAGGCAGTTACCTAGTTCAACCATGATTCTCTCTCCGAATATGGCAGTTACCCAGTCAAACAGTGATTTTCTTTATCAGATATGGAAGTTTATTCAAATTCAAATTCAAGTCAACCTTGTCTCAAGATAATTACAGTAATTTCCTGATATTATTCAAACATATTAAGAAGTGTAATTAATTCACAAATCTTTTCCTTATTTTTCCCGATTATTTAGGGAATGTAATTAATTCAGGATTCTTTTCCTGATTTATTGCTACCAGAATTGTAACGCATCTTTCCCTATAAATAGGAGGCTAAAATCATTATAACAAGAGGAGAAAATAATTAATAATATACTGTCACTCTGCAGAATTTAAGAGATAGACAGTCGTGGACGTAGGCTCATTATTGCTGAACCACATAAAAGTTTGGTGTTCCTTGTTTGATTATTGGTATTTGTCTGTGTTCTTTCTTGGTATTTGTGCTTTCTCACATTGATTGCAGGTATTGGGCATTGATTACTCGTCGACTGAAATCTAACATTGACATTTTGGCGCTAGAAGGAGGGCCCAAACTGCAATATTTTTCATTCCAATTCATCGGTTTTTGATATGGCAAAGACTAGATCAAACAGGTTCCTTGGAGATGATGACCAGGCGAAGAGTCACATGAACCAATCTCAGCAGAACTTACAGCCTGTGCAGGATGCACTCATGCATGTAGCAAGCACGTCCCATGGATAGACATTCGGTGCCGCGACAGACATCCCTCCTTTGCCTCCCCGTCAGACAGTTCCAATTGCCCCATTAGTTGAAGGGCAGAATGTGCTGATTCAGAGGCAAGAAGCGCTGGAGGATACGGTCAGACAACTCATAGAGGCCGTTAATATGTTGGTGTAGGCTCAGGTACAGAACATGCCCAGGGTCGAAGTTCAGGCACCAAGGCACGTGCCCCAGCAACGTAAAGCGATACAAGTACCTGACAGGCTGGCAAGGGAAGTCCCGCGACCTGCAGGCTCAGCTCGCTCTTCCAATATGCGCTCTAGGGCTGGAGGACACCTTGTTCATGAAGAAAGGGAGGTCGCACGCCCCGCTAGCATGGTGGTAAGACTGAGCCAGGATGGAAACCGGCGGGTAGAGGTTGGCCAAGGTAGAGCCAAAGTTGCAGCTCAGCGATTTGATGATGAACAGAGATAGGGGAGATCCCATCAATTTGAGGGTCTATTCGAAGAAGACGAGAGGTATGACCTAGAACACCCTGCCCCTAGTCATGATCACAGGAGGAGATACGAGCTCCGAGATCCCTAAGTAGAGGAGCTCCTCCAAAGGGTCCAGCAGTTGGAAGCGCAACCTGGAGTCCCGGAGCAGCGTGGGCTCTACGGAGATAGGACCCTATTTACAAGGGAGATTGAGACACAGCCTCTCCCTCAAAGGTTCAAGATGCTGAACATCCAGCAGTACAATAGGGACAGTGACCTCTATGACCATCTCGACGCTTTCAACGTTCAGATGGATCTGCAAACAGGCAATCCCATAGTAAAGTGCCGAGTATTCTTAGCTACTTTGGGAGACATTACAAGGACGTGATTCAGGAATCTCCCAGTTCGCAGCATAGGCAGTTGGGAAGAATGCCAACAGAAGTTCGTTGGCTAGTACAGGGCTTTAAGAAGACAGCTCGCTCCATCCTGCCACCTAGCTACAATTTTCCAGCGTCAGGGTGAGTCATTGAAAGAATATATCACCAGGTTCAGACGCGAGGTCGCTAATGTTGAGCATCCGTTAGACGAGAGTATACTGACAGCGATCTCGACTGGACTGTGCAAGGATGGAAAGTTATACGAAAGCATTTACAAGTTTCCAGTGAAGGATCTGGGAGAATTCTATGAGAGAGCTGCGAAGGAGATTAGGTGGGAAGAGACCTTCGACCTGAAGAAACAGAATAAGAAGAATGAAGCGGGCAGTTCCAACCAGCCAAAGAGGAGAAACAATGGCAGGAACAAAGAAGGAAGAAATAGTGGCTCGAGTAACCAGATCGCCAAGAGAGCGAGGAGAGAGCCAAGGTATGAGCGACCTCAATGTCAAGGTCGTCATGAAGGATACAGCATCCTGACGGCATCACCGGACAGGATTTACGCTGCGGAAAGGAATAAGGAGGATTTTGAGAGGCCCAATCCTATAAGGGCTCCCGTTCATCAAAGAGATCAAAATAAGTTCTGCGCCTATCATAATGAGGTAGGACACAGTACTTCGAACTGCTGGTCGTTGAAGAATGCCATTGAGAAACTGATCAGGCGAGGTCGATTGAGAGAATACGTGGCAAGACCTGCTGACCAGCGACCTCACCAGCAACGACCTCAACAGCAACAACCAGCACAGCAGCAGCCCTTACAAGCCCTTGAACCAGAGCATGAACCTGCGGTAAGAACCATTTTTACCATTCATGGTGGCCCCCATATCGCAGGTGATTTCAACATATCGCATGAGAGGTACGTCCGAGAGGCGAATCACACTTTTTAGCTCAAAGGGTCAGGTGGACCGGTAAAAAGGGCAAGAACAACCTCGGACGAGATTGTGTTTACCGATGAGGATGCTAGGGGTGTGATTTGGCCCCACAACAATGCGCTAGTTATACGAGCTAAAATCAGTAATGTGAAAGTTAGGCGCATCATGATTGATACTGGAAGCTAGGTGAATGTGATGTACAGGAGCTGTTTTAATCAAATGGGGCTGCGAGCAGAACAGATGAGACCGTCCCCAGAACTTTTATATGGTTTCACTAGAGATGCTGTAGTACCAGTGGGCCAGATTAAGTTACCATTGACTCTGGGGGAGGCAGGTCGTCAGACAATAACTTTGACGGACTTTTTGATAATTGACTGCCCCTCAGCTTATAATGTGGTCCTGGGGAGACCGGCCATGAACGAGTTGGAATTGGTTACCTCAACCAGAACTCTGACAGTTAAGTTCCCAACTCCTAATGGCATCGGATGTGTTCGAGGAGAGCAGCACTTAGCTCGACGTTGCTATGAAGATGCTGTGAAGATGGGCGTGAGAGGAAAGAAGGTGAACGTGGTCTCAGGGGGCGAGCCACGAGCTATGACTGAGAAAGGAGTCAGTCACGACTTGGACCCTCGCGAGGTAGATGCAGACCGAGCTACTGGTCCAATTGAAGAATTAGAGGATGTACAAGTCAGCGAGGTAGATCCAGAGCGGTGCCTGAAGCTGGGTAAAGGATTAGCTCCGGAACTGAAAGCCCAGCTCGCTGACTTCCTGAAGGTGAACTTGGATGTGTTTGCATGGAATCATGAGGACATGGTGGGAATAGATCCCGAGGTGATGTCTCACAGGCTGAACATAGATCCTCATTTCAAGCCAGTTCATCAGAAGAGAAGGGCAATGACAGGGGAACGTTACTTAGCACTGAACGAGGAGGTAGACAAGCTGCTGGTTAACAAGTTCATCAGAGAAGCTTACTACCCGACCTGGGTCGCCAACCCTGTGCTAGTGAAGAAAAAGAATGGAAAGTGGAGAACTTGCATCGACTTCACTGACCTGAACAAGGCGTGCCCTAAGGACAGTTTTCCCCTGCCAAGGATAGACTAGCTCATGGATGCTACTGCTGGTTACGAGCTCTTGAGGTTCATGGACGCATATTCGGGATATAACCAGATCCCAATGAAACTTAAGGATGAAGAGCACACCTCATTCATGACTGATCGTGGCTTATACTGTTATAAGGTGATGCCCTTCGGATTGAAGAATGCTGGAGCGACCTACCAACGCTTGGTGAACATGATGTTCGAGGAGCAAATCGGAAAGACCATGGAGGTCTATATTGATGATATGCTAGTAAAATTCAAGCAGATAGGAGACCATGTCGCGACCTGAGAGAGATGTTTAAGATTCTGAGGAGCTACCAGATGAAGTTAAATGCTCTCAAATGTGCATTTGGAGTAGCTTCTGGGAAGTTTTTAGGCTTTATGGTTAACAATAGGGGAATCGAAGCAAACCCTGAGAAGATCAAAACACTGATTGATATGAGATCGCCAACCAGGGTTAAGGATGTACAGAGCCTCAATGGCCAGGTCGCTGCACTGAGCAGATTCATTTCGAAAGCCACAGACAAATGCATTCATTTCTTTGATATTTTGAAGAAGGCCAAGAGCTTTGAGTGGACTGAATAGTGTGAAACAGCCTTTCAGCAATTGAAGGAATACATGGGATGAGCTCCTCTCTTGTCTAAGCCCAAAGGAGAAGAAAAACTTATTTTGTATTTAGGGGTGTCATAGCAAGCTCTGAGCGCTGCACTGGTGAGGGAAGAAGAAAAGACACAGCTTCCGATGTATTATGTAAGCAAGCGGTTGCAGGATGCTGAAACTATGTACTCGCAGATGGAGAAGCTAGCTTACTGTCTGGTAATCGCATCGAGGAAGCTGCGGCCTTATTTCCAGGCTCATACAATTGAAGTCCTTACCCAGTACCCACTGAAGCAAGTCTTGCAAAAGGCAGACACCTCTGGTCGCTTGTTGAAATGGGCAGTGGAGCTCGCACAGTTCGATATCCAGTTCAAGCCGAGGATGGCTATCAAAGCTCAGGCTCTAGCAGATTTCATTGCAGAATTTACTGAACCTGCGGATGATGAAGCTGAATCTTCTGAAGGTCCAGCCTGGGAGCTTTATGTTGATGGATCATCCAGCGAGCAGAGGGCTGGAGCTGGAATCCTACTGATCAGTCCTGAAGGCCACAAAATCCTTTGTGCGTTAAGGTTTGACTTTCAAGCGACAAACAATGAGGCTGAGTATGAAGCCCTGCTCACGGGTCTGCATTTGGCTAAGGAGATGTGAGCTGAACGATTGAAAGTCTTCAACGATTCACAGCTCGTTGTGTGCCACGTATTGGGGGAATATCAAGCCAAGGGATCAAAAATGGCCCTATACCTCAAAAAAGTTCATGAGCCGCTAGGTGCGTTTCAGAAGTACGAAGTAAAGCGGATTCCACGAGCTCAGAACGCACATACAGATGCTTTAGCTCGCTTGGCAACCACCCAAGATGCAGACTTTCTTGGAGTCATCCCAGTTGAGTTTCTACCAGCTCCAAGTACGGATGAGAAGAATGTGATGATGGCAATATCAGTGCAGCCCGATTCCTGGATGAGCCCGATTCTCGCTTATTTGCAGGACGAAAAGCTGCCAAGTAACAAGCTGGAAGCCAGACGTCTACGAGCTAGAGCAGCCAGATACTGCATCTATGATGATGCATTATACAATAAAGGGTTCTCAGCACCACTATTAAGATGCATTAATAGCCCTGAATGTGAAAAAGTATTAAGGCAGATACACGAAAGCCATTGCGGGAGCCACGTTGGGGGGCTATCTCTAGCTCAGAAGGCACTTCGTCAAGGCTTCTATTGGCCCACCATGAGGCAAGATGCCATTAACGTAGTAAAGAAATGCGACAAGTGTCAGAGGTTTGCCTAAGTTCCACGAGCTCCACCAGCTTATCTTCAATAAATGGTGAGCCCGTGACCCTTTGCCATTTGGGGGATGGATTTGATTGGACCTCTACCAATGGCTCGTGGAAGATGCAAACATGCAGTGGTCACAGTAGATTACTTCACTAAGTGGGCAGAAGCGAAGGAGTTGACAGAAATCTCCACCACAAAGATTGAAAAGTTTGTGTGGAGTAATATCATTTGCAGATTTGGGGTTCCACAGTAGATCGTAACAGATAATGGGACTCAATTCAGCAGCGAGCAGTTTCTCAGGTTCTGCAACGACCTCAAGATCGTTAAAAGCTTCTCAGCAGTGGACTATCCACAAGCCAATGGCCAAGTTGAAGCTGTGAACAAGATTATCAAGCAGACCCTGAAAATGAAGTTGGAAGCAAAGAAAGGAGTATGGATAGATGAGCTTCAAAAAGTATTGTGGTCTTACAGAACCACAGCTCTCAGCTCCACTGGCGAGACCCCGTTCTCAATAGTGTATGGGTTTGAGGCTATGATCCCAGCTGAGTTTGAAGTCACCTCGCAAAGGAGAGCAACCTTCAATCCAAATGACAACGATCAACTACTTGCAACAAACTTGGACCTGCTTGAAGAGCACAGGGAAACATCCAGGTTAAGGGTAGCTGTCTATCAGCAGAGAATAGCGAGGTACTACAACAAGTATGCTCGGATTCGCAAATTCAATGTTGGAGACTTAGTTTTGCGTCTCATCCTGCCTGGAGCCCGAAAGCCAAGTGATGGATCCTTAGGCCCGAACTGGGAAGGACCTTATGTTGTCAAAGCAAGCTTGAGGAATGGAGCTTATCACTTGGCTAGTGAGGATGGAGTTGAAGTCCCTCGAGCTTGGAATGCCGAGCATCTACGTCCTTATTATCAATAAGTTCTTTTATTATATGTAATTCAAACTTATTTTAGTTAGTGAAAGCTCCATTTCCCCTCTGCTTATGATTCAACTCATTCCACTAGGCTAACGGGCTCCGATCTCCGAGCTTCGAGCTGAAGCTCGCTGTATACAAAGAGCCTCAAAAGCAGATGACTAAGTGTCACTGCATAGCTCGCCAAAAGAGCCTAAAAAGCAGTCGAGGTGACGACTTACTGCATAGCTCGCTAAATAACAAAGAGCCTCAAAAGCAGATAACTAAGTGTCACTGCATAGCTCGTCAAAAGAGCCTAAAAAGCAGTTAAGGTGACGACCTACTGCATAGCTCGCTAAATAACAAAGAGCCTAAAAAGTAGATGACTAAGTTTCACTGCATAGCTCGCCAAAAGAGCCTAACAAGCAGTCAAGGTGATGACCTACTGCATAGCTCGTTAAATAACAAAGAGCCTCAAAAGCAAATGACTAAGTGTCACTGCATAGCTCGCTAAATAATAAAGAGCCTAAAAAGCAAAGTTTGTCCTTGTATAGCTCGCTAAAACGAAAAGATAAAGGAAAATAAGTTCATTAGATCTTGCATGGTTAAACAGCTCGTCAACAGCTTCCATTTAATGGACAAAGTTTTAATCTATGCCAACAGATTACTCATTAAAGAGCTAAGTAATTACTTAAGTTATGAATTGATATACTTGGTTAAGTACGAGTTTATGTCATGCTGATTAGCTCGCATAAATAAAAGGTATAACACATTGCATACATGATCAATATAGAAAATGCGAGGAAATGAAAGAATGAATTTTATTAAGAGTAAAGTTTGTTACAAATTAAAAACAAAAACAAGCTTAAAAGAAAAATGCTAGCTCTAAACAGGGGGATCTGTGCATTGAGCCAGACTATCATGAGGGAGAGACGAGCTAGGAAGCTCGAGATCGCCAGCGGGCTCGAATTGGGAGGTCGTACCAAGAACTTGCTCTGATGGAGGAATTGGACCGGATGAAGACGAGGCGGCCCTTGCTTTAAACTCTTCTACAGTTTTGAGTCCCACGTCCCCAAAGATGGAAAAATCCATATTCTGGATGGGACATCCATAATGTATAGAGAAAGTCGCGACCTGTTCTTTCCTCAGTCTCGTCCCTTGCATCGGCGACCCACACTCCCAATTCCCGAGCAGCCTGCTCTCTGAAGACCGTTAGCTCTTCAAAAGCGTTATCAGCATGACGGTTAACGACCTCAGCTTCTTTCTGCATGGCCTCTGTTCGCTTTTCTGCAGTTTCAGCCCGCTGTACGGCTTCCCCCACTTGGCGCCTGAGTACATTGGCCCGGTGCGCTGCTTCTTCAACCCGTTTTCCTGCAGTCTCAGCCCTTTGCACTACAGCATTAGCTCGTTGCTCGGCTTCTTCAATTCGTCTAGCAACACTTTCCATCTCTCCAGCTTGTTTCTCGGCAGCCTCAGCTCGCTCCGCCGCAGTCTCGACTTGATGATCGAGCACTTCAATTTTATCTTCTACGGTCGAAGCTCGTTGCTCTGCCAGCTCGGCCCGCTGCTCAGACCGTTTCAGATCTTCCCTTATCTTGAGTAGCTCATCCCTTAGCATGTTGCGCTTATTTTCCATTTTACGAAGAGCTTTCTCTGCTGCCTGCCTTGCAGCGTTTGCCTCAGCGATCTGAGCTTCCTGACCCTGTATTCTGCCCTCGGTCAAGCGAGCTATATCATCAGTGGCCGCCTCCAGCTCGAACTCCAGTTTCCTTATTTCATCCTTGGTAGCCCTTGTCTCCCTTCTCCGTTTCATTGCAGCAAGGGCGCCCTGAAAATGATAAACAGGTTAAAATTTAGTTAAGTAAAGATGTCAGCAGAAGAGGAAAAATAACTTATCAACATACAATGACGAGCCGCGAACTCGTCCAGATCCTCGCCCTGAAGACACCTATTCTCCAGGACATTCGTATGATTAAGCATAATTGTTGCCCAGTTGTCAAGGAAGGAAGTTAAGTATCTTCCCCCTGGACTCAGCTCGATGATTGGTCTGGTTGGCGAAGGGGTTCTCTCACGCTCCGGGATATCACGCTCATCATCATGAGAAGCACCGCATCGCGAAGCAACGGTACGCCTAGTCACATGTCCGCTGGGGCCAGCTTGGGTTGCCTAGGAAGCAACTTTAGGAGGAACACCCCCTTTTCCAGGCAGCAAGCTGGAAGCTGGAGTCAGTTTAAGATCTGAATGAGCAGTAGCCCCAGCGGGCACCTTGCTGGGAACAGCAGATGAGAGAGCAACGGTCTCGACAGGCACCTCGCTGGGAACAGCGGATGAGGGAGCAATGGCCTCGACAGGCACCTCACTGAGAGCAGCGGCCGAAGGAGCCTGATCCTTAGCAGATGACTTTGAGCGTTTTGAAGGAGCAGCAGGAGTGACTAAAGCCTCAGCAGGTCTTTTAACTGGAGTGGTCGAGGAGGCCGGAGGTGGAACCGAACCTTAAAAAGGGAATTTTATAAGTGTAAGCTTCTTCCTATTGGCTGGAACTCGCCCAGAGGAAGGAACAATAGTTGGAGCCCGAGTCGGAGCGGACAGTGATCGAGCTAAAATTATGCACGATTTTATATCCTTAGCCTATGCTTTTGTGATGAAAACTCGAGTAATTAGGGGTGTACTAATGTTTTCTGAGTGTTTTGTGCAGAATTTGAATGAATGGTCTGAAGTGTAATTTTTGGGGTAAAAGTGTAATTTATAAAAGCTGAGGGCCTGTTGCAAATTGTTGCGAGCCAATTTTGGAAGCCCAATGGGAGAGATTCTTGCACCAAAATTAATGGGAGCATATCAAGTAATTTGGGCAGTAATTGATGCATGCTTTAAAAGCTCTTGATCCCAATTTTGGAAGGAAGTTAATTGCATGGAAGAAGATCTTTTGTTTAAGGAAATTGAAGTCAAAGCTTTAATGATTGTTTTTAAAGGAAAATCATGGCATTTAATGAAAAAGATTTAAGAGGATTATTCATGGTATTTTAGAGAGAGTATCATGGAATTAAATTGGAGAGTATCTTGGAATTTAATGGAGAGAAAATCAAGGAAGTCAACTTTGTGTTAGAAAAAATCTCTCTTCCTCCTCCTATAAATTCATTCTTTTCATGCTCAGAAGGAGGGAGAGTTTTGGCGGCTTGTCTTGGTTTTTAGGGTTTTCTATTTTCTTTTTGGATGCCAGCAGAGAGGGTGTAGAAGAGGGGAATTGTAGACAATCTCAACGTTGCTAGAATTCAACCTGCTCCAGTTATTCAAGTTCAAGAAACATCTCAGAGAACAACACAGTGACTATTTCATCTTTTTGTTTGATTATTTCAATGTCAAATATTTTTATTTTAATTTTGTGCACTGTGTTATTCTACATTATGTTGAACTAATTTTAATTTCTAAGGCTACAATGTAGCCAATTTATTTCATCGCTTATTTAATGATTTTTTATGTTAATTAATTATTATTTCTTTTATATTTGTATTCTATTCTATTGGAACTTAATGCTATCAATTAAATAAGGCCTGTTAATTGATAGATCTTGTGACTATGATGCGCTTGACAAAGGTATCATGTGTTAGACATCAATAGAATGACATAATCCATATAGGATAGACATATACCTGTAGGGATTGTGTAATCATATGTGGGTAATTAAAGCTTAACGAATTCAGGATTATTTAATTTACATAGACATATAGTAGATTAATTATCCTGGGTATTATTACTTGACCGTTCGAAAGAGGCTGGTAATTAATCTAGAGTTACCCGATTAAATACAATATAACAGTGATTATTTTTGTGTAAATAAAATGAGAATAGGTTGATGAAATAAAAAGGTGAAATTGTGCCTTAGATCTACTCATCTGCTGTTAGTTCCATCAATCAATCAATTAATTTGTTTATTTGATTTTCTTTCTTTTCTTTTATTAATTATTTTATTTTATTTGAATTCAATTCTCTTTTAGTTTTGATAGTTTGGATAAAATTATTATCAATCAATTTTGGTAATTGGTACGTAAAATTAGCAATTGTCCTTGTGGGAACGACCTTGATTTGCCACTATATTACATTGTGACCGTGTATACTTGCACGCGATCTATTGTAATTAGTGCATTAGGAATTTACCCATCAGACAGTGAAGCCTCTGAGGCAGACGTATGATGTGGGGAGGAGGATGAATCTATCTGCACCACAGGGGCTGCATGGGCTGGGTCTGATCATGTCCAAACTGAAGCAGAAGCTGTAGGAGTAATTTTTCGAGATACGCCATTTGATGGGGCACGAGCTGAAGACGATTTTGCCTTAGGTGAGGCGCGAGCAGGAGCACCTTGGGTAGAAGCCTTCCGAGCTAGAGAAGGTGGACAAGTTGTACCCACTGCTTGTGTAGAGACTGGTTGCAGAGGTCGGGGAGCAGACGTGTCCCCTACCAGAACTGGAACTTCAAAAACAGAAGGAAGTCTAGGATTATCGTCGGTCTTGCCTACGTCCTCCTCAGATCGCAGAAGAGGGGATTCCTTAGGAGGAGCAAGGCCGTAAGCTCTAAGGACAACATCATCAAATTTACTGCTGATGCCCACGTCCTCTGATTTTGCAAGCCTGTCAAGAGCTCGTTTCTCCTCGCTGCTGAGAGGAGACTCATCCATTTTTTGCACTGCAAAGTAAGACATTTTTTGAAAACAAAACAACAAGCTCGGTTCAGCTCGTAATATATTATCCTGCATACCTGGTTCTAGAGAATAGCTAAAATTTTGGAGACTTGCAAGGGAAGGACACGAGACATAGAACCAGCTCGTCTTGTACGGCCCGACGTTGGACTTGCCTTTCGCTTCTCCTTTGGGCAAGAGATCTTTGTATTGCGACGGACGGGCTGTGAGGTAATAAATGCCCTCCGGTTTCTCTCCTTCTGCTACGCTCAGAGCCTTAAAGGAGTAGAACTGCTGTATAATTTTTGGAGTAGGGGGAGAAAGGCCGTTCCTGCGGAAGGCCACGGCCAGCGAGGTCAGCTGTGCATAGGAGTTTGGAGTTAACTGGAATGGCGCGGCTTAACCTTGTTGAGAAATACGATCAAGTACGGTTGAATGGGGAACCGTAGCCCCTGCTCGAAATGTTGAACACTGATGGCGACGTACCCCCTTGGTGGATAACATGCATGATTCTTTGAATCAGGTAGCAATGCACGACAACCTAAAGGGATGTGGAATTGAGTGACAAGTCCTTCCACCTCAGGACGCTTTAACGATGAAGGATGATGAGCGAATGTATCCCGAGCTTCTCTTCCCTGTCTAGCATGTGCTCGGGCTTCATCTCGCTCACGAGCTTCACTGCTCGGAATATATTCCCTTGCGAGCTCCACTTGAGGACATCTGAACAAAAGAAAATAGTCAGACTATGCAATGACGGGATCAGTCAACAAAAGCAACGACCTGCGAGCTAACAAGACTACAACAATCCTAAATCAACAGTCAAACATGCATTTCTGGTCACAAACAGTAGTCCAGTCATGAACAAGTAAAAACTAGATCAAACCAACAGAAGAAGAAAAGCCATGTTCAATAAATAGAAGACTCAGAATAATGAAGGTGTAACAAAATGTCATTGCAGGTACAACAATGGTGGTGAAACAAAATACAAACATGACATCGATTCAAAAAATAAAAAATAAGTAAATAAATCAGGTGTTACCTTAAATCGCTGATGAAAGATGTGAAGACGGTGACTAGAAGTTCTCTGAACTTGGTCTCTTGGTTTCTTGATTGCTTGTTTGCTTCGAGTAAAAATGGCAAGATGAAAGAGAAAAATGAAAGGGCTCCACCAGTTATAAAGTATGCGATCTTGAACCCTAGCCGTCAGATCTCTGCACTGTGTAACCGTCATAAATCTGATGGTGCAGCATAAAGTACGGCTTTTGTAATCATGTGCAGCCGTCAGTTGAAAGACGTGCGCATTAAATGCGTGTGTAAGGGACGTGCAAGCGTCGTTTCAGTTACATCCTGCATGATTGCCACGTGTCGCAACTGAAAAGGTGGAATTTGAAAAGGTGCAGAGGCGGTTGTCCAAGTTAGCGTGCCAAGGAAGCCAGTTTTTACTAGCAAGATTAAGCTCCCAGCTCACAGAACGAACTCAGAGCTAAGGGGCTAATGTTATATGTATTTTTCGGACTCATTAAATGGGCTGGTAAAAGCCCAATTTAGGCCCATTTAAGACCCGATAAGAAGGCCCGATAAGGTCAACCTAGTCAAAGCCCATCAGACGAGACCCAGTATCGATTCCAAGACCAGCTCGCTCTTCAGCTCGCTCAGGTAAATCCTTCAGCTGACATCAGCAGACCTATAAACACAGCCAGACTGTAGCTCGCCTCATGCACAGCTCGTCTCTTAGCGAGCTCGAGCTCAAGACCGCTATAGTAAGCAGCCCGCTCAGAAGCGTAATAAATGCAGTATCTTCCAGAAACAGGCAGTTACCTAGTTCAACCATGATTCTCTCTCCGAATATGGTAGTTACCCAGTTAAACCGTGATTTCCTTTATCAGCTATGAAAGTTTATTCAAATTCAAATTCAAGTCAACCTTATCTCAAGATAATTACAGTAATTTCCTGATATTATTCAAACATATTAGGAAGTGTAATTAATTCACAAATCTTTTCTTTATTTTTCCCGATTATTTAGGGAATATAATTAATTCAGGATTCTTTTCCTGATTTATTGCTACCAGAATTGTAACGCCTCTTTCCCTATAAATAGGGATTAAAATCATTGTAACATGAGGAGAAAATAATCAATAATACATTGTCACTCTGCAGAATTTAAGAGACAGACAGTCGTGCACGTAGGCTCATTATTGCTGAACCACGTAAAAGTTTGGTGTTCTTTGTTTGATTCTTGGTATTTGTCTGTGTTCTTTCTTGGTATTTGTGCTTTCTCACATTGATTGTAGGTATTGGGCATTGATTACTTGTCGACTGAAATCTAACGTCGACAGTAATGTATAAGGTTTAATTATGATTATGCCCAAAATATCATCTTCGACTAAACAGTTATCATACCAAGCTTTAAGGTATCGATCCCATAGAGAAGTGAACAACAAGAAGAATTCAAAACAGTAAAACTTTATAAAAATAAAATAAAATAATAGAGAACAATTGAAGAGAAAATTATTTGAGAATTTTTAATTGGAGAATGAATAAAAATATAAATATGACAACCAATAGAGAAAATAGCAAGACTTTGAGGGTCACTTAATTGTTTAATTATCTGTTATCAAGTTTGATTTTAAATTGCTACTCAATTGCATATTTCACATCCCAAACAAACAATTGGAAAATATGAATTTGACGATCAAATAAAAACACAGTGATAATTGCATAACTCTTTGCATTTATGAACAAACTAGGATATAATTTATAAATTATTTAAGAACGATAATATATCAAATTGACAATACTGTAGTCAAAAATCAATTTATAAATTTATCAATCCAAAAACTATGATTTTAACATGAACCACATAAAAAAAGCTTGACTGAATTTATATGAAACTGTAAAATATAATTTCTGAATTAAAACTTCAAAAAGAGTTTAACATAGACGTTGAAAAGTTTAAAAATAAACAAACTTGAATAACAGTAACCTTACAATTAAGATAACCTTTCAGCCTTACTCTAATTTAAGCCTAACTTGCTCATTATTTCACACATTTCACAAAGAAAGTATGAAAATAATTTAGCAAGACACTTTCTTTCTGAAACGTTGATTTTCTCTTTCAAATTGGTTCATTTTGTTGTGTTGTTAGACGCCTATTTATAGAAGCAAAAAGTCTCTCCATAAAATTTTCACTTCACCTAAAAAGGAAGGCTTTCAAAATTCAAATAAACAAAAATTGTTCAAAATCTTTCCATCTTGGTCACAAGTTTGACCCAACCCTTCACCATAAATCACTACTACTTCCAAAATCAAATTCCAATTCATTTCCACAAATCACTCCATTAATCATATCTCATCCAACTTTTTTCAAATTTGAGAGTTAAATTTTATCCTCCATCATCTCCACAAATCACTTGACAATTTTTCAAATTTGAAAATCAAATCTGGAGGGAGTGTATAGGCCATGAAGCTTGAGACTAGAGAAATTTGAGGCTTGATTATATTTATGTTTAACTACTGAACCCTGATAACATTTAGGCCTTATGCACTTGAGCTGATATTCTTTAAATTGGGCTTTTTGATTTTATTTCTGAAAAACATCACAAGCCCAAAATAAGTACCCATAAATTATGTCAAAATTATCAATTTTATGAGCATAAAAACACATTAAATCAAATGATCAAACCAAATGCATTCGTAAAAATAATCAAATAAAAATGTTTAATTAAGTAACATATTTTTGACATATGGCAGATGCAATCAATTTTCTAATATTAAAATTATATTTTTATGCTCTAATCAAATTACCTAGAACAATCTGAATCAACCTATTTCTATCGCCGAAAATTAATCAAGCCTTAAACCTTTTTGATCATTTAACCCTCAAGAATAAATTGGTTAATATTGCTAGAGAGGAACAATGCATCTTTCTTTTTCTATTCTGAAGTTGTAACCCTATTTATAGTCTCAATGTAAGAGTGATTACAAAACTGATTAAAAATCAACCATTAAACTAAATTAAATCTGAGTAATTACATTTTTTAAAATTAATTTTACAATTCAATTATGCAGTTTCAGTTTTTCAAACTCAGTAGTTGCAATTCATGGTACTTAAATACAATAGTTGACTTTTAAAGATTAAATATGTAATTCATTTCTGTAATTTCAATTTTTTAAATTCAATAGTTGTAAAACAATTATCCAACCCTATTTATAATATATAAAACTTATAACAGTGGAAGTTTTAATCCTTAGACAACTCCTATTTAATTTGAATACTTAATATATCCTTTTGTAGATTTTTTTTTTAAAAAAAACCTCTACAATTAATTAAAGTATTATTTTGTTCTAAAAGAAATTATTACGGTACATTTTGGCCACTAGAGTGATACTGTGGACCGATTGAGTTTCTTGTTCTTATAGACAACTAAAACACAGATGTAAAAATTATTATATGTTCAAAACTATTCACTTATATGATTTATGATATATACGCCATGCAATTTAACTTTTAATAATATTATTTCGTTTGTTACATATTAGTTGAATACAATTGATGCTTCTGATAAATTTCTTACACCTCTACAAAAAGTTTCTCAAGGGCTGGTTCCAATGATTCAAATTCGATGAACCTTCAATCATTGTCATGATGGTGTTCAAGTATCACTATCGTTGGCTTTATTTATTTTTGTCGATGGAAAGAGCCAAGATGCTTCTAATAAGCAAGTCAACCAACAAAACAAGTCCCTATTATCATTGCTCACATACTTTCTTTCTTTGCTTCCTACAAACAAAATATTGCTCTCTATTTGCCTGCTACAAACAAAATCATCATGGCTGTGGGAGAGCTCTTCCTCTCAATTTTCCTTCAAGTGTTGTTTGACACATTGGCTTCTCGTGAGCTGCTGCAGTTCCTGCTTCAAAAGGGACTGCATGGTAAGCTCAAAAAGTGGAAACACAATCTGAAGATGGTGCAGGCTGTGCTTGGTGATGCAGAGGAGAAACAATTGACAGACAGGGCTGTGATGACGTGGCTGGACGAGCTCCAAGACTTGGCTTATGATGTGGAGGACATACTAGATGAGTTTGCAACTGAAGCTTTGAAGATGCAAAGGCATCAGGCCAGCACTAGCAACGCATGGAAACTCATCCCAGCTCGTTTGAGTAAGTAGAGACTGTGGAGTCCAAGTTCTGTCAAGTTTAGTGCTCATGTGAGGCCCCAGATCAAAGATATAAGTAGTCGGTTGAAAGAACTCTGTAATAAGAGGAATGATCTTGGATTGCAACTGAATGCTGAAGGGGAATCAGTAGTTAGTCAGCAAAGGCCACGCAGTTCAAGTGTGCAGCCTAAACCTGCTATTTATGGGAGAGATGAAGATAAAGCCGAATTACTAGAGATGGAGTTAAGGAATGGACCGAGTGATGCCAACTTTGGGGTAATTTCCATTGTCGGTATGGGAGGAATAGGTAAAACAACACTTGCTCGGGCAGTGTTCAATGACGAGGCAGTGGAACTTTTCAATCCTAGTGCATGGGTTTGTATTTCTGACAACTTTGACATTTTCGGAGTCTCGAAGGCAATTCTTGAGTCAATCATTTCTAAGTCCTGTGATCTTCAGGATTTAAATCAGGTACAACTTCAACTGAAAGAGGCCATGGCTGGAAGAAATTTCTTGCTTGTCTTAGATGATGTTTGGAGTAAGAATTATAGCTTGTGGGAGAACCTGAGGTCTCCTTTTTTGGTTGGATCACCAACAAGTAAGGTTATAGTGACAACATGCAACATAGAAGTTGCATTAAGGCCAGTTGATTATTATAATTTACAGCTTCTGTCAGATGAGGATGTATGGCTTGTGTTCAAAAAGCATGCATTCCATTGCAGAGATGCTGATACATATCGAGACTTCAAGTTCTTTTGTGAGAAGGTTTTTGAGAAGTGCAGATGTTTACCCCTGGCAGCTAGAACTCTTGGTGGTCTTTTACGCATCAAGCAGACAAAAATGAGTGGGAGGATATCCTGAGTAGTAAAATATGGGATTTATCAGATGAAAATGAAATTCTCCTAAGTTTAAAATTAAGCTACCACTACTGCTCGTCATATTTGAAAAGATGTTTTACGTACTGCATAATTTTGCAGAAAAATTATGAATTTGAAGAGAATGAACTTGTGCTTTTGTGGATAACTGAAGGTCTTATTCAACAGCGAGAAGACAATAAACAATTAGAAGAATCGGGCTGTGAGTATTCTACTGACCTAGTGTCAAGGTCAATTTTTCAACAATCTAGTAGTAGTAAAACTACATATGCAATGCACAACCTTATTAATGATTTAGCACAATGGGTAGCCGGAGAAACATGCATTAGATTGGTGGATGGACATGGAGGTCTTGATATTTTTCTTAAATTTCAGGATTTTATGACGGCAAAGATAAATTTGAAGCCTTGCACGAAGTTGAGCGTTTACGGACATTCCTACCAGTACTCCCATGTAATAATGTTCTTCATAAGAATGATCTTTTCCGCAAAATTAGGCCGTGTATATCTAATGATATTATTTCTGAGCTGCTGCCTAAGTTTGAAAAATTAAGGACATTGTCCTTGCAAAATTATTATATACCTGACCTAGCTGCTGATTCCATTGCTGGTTTGAGACATTTGACGTTCCTCAATTTGTCCAACACTATGATTAGAAGTTTGCCTGTCTCAGTGACTTCACTTCTTAATTTGCAAATTTCATTATTAAGAAATTGTCCCCCTCTTATGATGTTACCTTCTAACATTGAAAAGATGACCAATCTGCATCATCTTGACATCAGTGCCGTAAATTTGATAAGAGAGATGCCAACAGGAGTGAAGGAACTAAAAGGTCTCCAGTATTTGTCTAATGTTGTTTTGGGCTAATATACCAGATGTTCTTTGAAAGATTTGAAGAAATTGAAGTTTCTGTGTAGAGAACTTTGTATTTCATAATTAGAGAATATCATTGGTGCTCAAAACACAGCAGATGCCATATTAAGTAATATGAAGGATTTAAAAGTGCTGGTGTTAGCGTGAAGATCTCAATTTAATGACTATTGCAATGAGGTGGAAGAAAAAAGTGTACTTGAGATGCTACGACCACACAGAAATGTAGAAAGGCTCACAATCAAAGGCTGTGGTGGCACAACACTTCCATCTTGGCTAGGGGATACATTATTCTCCAACATGGTAGTCCTAAGATTAGAAAGTGTGAAAATTGCACATCTTTGCCTTCACTCGGATTGTTAGGCTCACTCAAAGATCTCACCATCAAAAGGATGAGATGATTAAAAATGATAGGTTCTGAGATTTGTGGACAAGGTTGTTTAAAGCCTTTTAATTCCTTAGAGATTCTTTCTTTAGATGATTTCCAAGAATGGTAGTGTTGGAAAAGTATTACAGAAAATAAGCGAGCTGAAGTATTTCCTCACCTTCGACAACTTTCAATTGTAAATTGTCGCAACCTTTCTGGAAAGCTACCTGATCATCTTCCTTCATTGGAAAAACTTGTGATTCATGAATGTGCACAGTTGGTAGTTTCACTTTCTAGCCTTCCTTCATTGGAAAAGCTAGTGATTCGTGAATGTGCACAGTTGACAGTTTCACTTTCAAGCCTTCAGTTGCTGTGCGAACTAAAAGTACATGGATGCAAATGCCTAGTTTGGATTAGTCGAACTGATTTCAAGTCATTTAACTCTATGACCCTTTCAAATATTTCAGAGATCAGAAATTGGACAATTCAGGAGTTTCAGAAAGTGGAATGCCTAAAGATTACTGGTTGTGAAGATCTTGTACGTTTATGGCAGAATGAAATTTGTCCTGAGAAGCCACCAAGTGGGCTGCACAGCTTCAACTCCCTCACAAAGCATTGTATCGAAGACTGCCCAAACCTTGTTTAGTTTCCTGAGGTTTGTATTCTTTCCATGCTGAGTGAACTTGAGTTCAAAATTTGCAATGCTCTAATATCTTTACCTGAGGGAATGAGAGACAACAATGCACGTCTTCAATGCTTGAGAGTTAGTAGTTGTGCATCCATCACATCTGTTCTACCGGAGCAACTGCCCTTGTCTCTGAGGCAGCTTTCCTTACGTCATTGTTTTAAATTGCAGTATTTGTTGGTTGATAGAGAAGAGATATGTAATTCTTCTTGGTTTGCTTCTTCTGCATGCTTGGATATCAAGGACATCACAGACACATCTCTTCTCGAACACTTGTATATCGACAATTGTATCACTCTCAGATGCTTATCAGTGCCTGTGACGCTCAAAAACCTTTTGATAGCCGATTGCCGTGAGCTTACAGTTTTATCGAAAGGCAACTTACCTGAGTCACTTAAAGACCTCAAAATTTATGAATGTCAAAAACTAAGGTCAATTGTGGAGAGGTTTCATCATAACACATTTCTTGAAGAAATCAAGATCATTCATTGTGAAAGTTTGAATTGTTTACCTGAGGGGCTGCACAACCTTAGTTGTCTTCATTGGATTTACGTATATGACTGTCCAATTCTTATTTCCTTTCCAGGAGGAGGGTTTCCCATCATCAACTTAAGTGATGTCTCAATCATCCAATGTGAGAAACTCATAGCCCTACCCAGCCACATGCAGAGCATCAAATCTCTTCAAAAGTTAAACATACGTCAGTGTTCAAGTATCATATCTGTTCCAGACGAAGGTTTTCCCACCAATCTAACGTCTCTTCAAATTGAAAATCTCAACATCAGTCAGCCACTGGTGGAGTGGGGGTTGCACAGACTCACCTCTCGTAGAGAACTCTGGATTAGTGTATGTTGTCAAAATGTTGAGTCTTTTCCACAGGAAGACATGCGAATGATGTTGCCTCTTTCTCTCACTCATCTGACCATTGAAAATTTCCCGAATTTGAAATAGTTATAGAATAAGGGTTTTCGAAACCTTACCTCTCTTGAGAAACCATTCATCAGTCATTGCCCAAATCTCACATCCTTTCCAGAGCAGGGCTTGCCATTTACACTTTCGCAGTTATGCATTAAATGTTGTCACCTGCTAACAAGTCTGATGCAGAAGGAATGGAAAAGAGTGGTGCAAAATAGCCCACATCCCTTCAGTTTGACTAGATAATAGGTTCATCTACTATATAGAAGATGAAGAATAAAGATTTACCTCATTCCTGTCTTGTACACTATCCTAGGTCTGTCAATTTCTAATACCTAAAATTTAGTTTTTAGTAATTATCACTATCTTTACAGTGAAAATTTCACTATTATTTTTGGATCTATCATATAGTAATTAATATGTTACTGTAATCTTATTAATCAAATCTGGTTTACTAACAAAATGAGATTGATTTTGTGGTAATTTATGCCTTTACATGTACATCTTCGAGATTATGAGTTCAAATCATACTCTCTCTAAATTCCGATTTAATTATAATAGTTAAATACATTTGTAATTTGTATTGATATAATTCGTTTTACTTAAGTTGAATTTACTGCTTTGCATCTGAAATTTGCCTGTATACTTGTTTTTTCCTTTACATTTTAGGTTACACACAAACAATTTGAGCGGCTGCTTCTGTGCTGATCTGGGAGAAGATGGCCATGATAGCATAAGCACATCAATTCTATTTGGAGTCAAGTGACAAGTGATCATATATATTTATTTCTCTCACCTTAAAGGTCAAAACATGACATTCTCCATGACTATTTTATCTCAAAGTAAGACATCTTGCTTTACTATCTTTGTTTTGCCAATGTCTTATAATAATTAGATTTTGCAGTACAACGTTGTTGGGCACCTTCTTGGTCCTAGAGGTAACTCTCTTAAAAGAGTGGAAGCTATTACGGAATGCTGTGTTCTGATCAGGGGGCGAGGAAGCAATAAGGATCCAGGAAGGGTAATGGTGATTAATTCTTCTCTTGCTGTCTTTTATAATTGTTCATACCTGCATCTCTCTGAATTTGATCAGATCAGAATGATTTTTTGTATTGTACTTATTTGCACTTTGCTTTTTTAAAGGAGGATGTGATGAGAGGAAAACCTGGATATGAACATCTGAACAAACCTCTCCATATCCTTGTTGAGGCAGAGCTGCTGGTTGAAATAGTTGATGCTCGCCTAATGCAAGCTCGTGAGATACTCGAAGATCTGCTGAAGCCTGTGGTGAGCAACGTTATTTCTTCTCCTCTAAGCGCGATGGTTTTTTTTTCTTTCTTGAATAGACTGTCTGCCTTGTTTTCGTCTCTTCTGTTTAGGACGAAACCCGTGATTTCTACAAGTAACAACAACTAAGGGAGCTAGCAATGCTCAATGGCACACTGCGTGAGGAAGGTTCTCCCATGTCTGGTTCCATGTCCCCTTTCCATAACAGCCTTGGCATGAAGAGAGAAAAGACGAGGGGGTAATTGATCCTGATCGGAGGGATTTTGGAGCTTGCATGTTAAGTGTCGGCTTGTAAAGAGCAGTGTTCCTACCACAGATGTTGCTGTGTCACACATTGCCTCCAACTGCTATCGGGGCACTGGCATTATACCACGCCAGTTGTAACTTGTTTTTATATCAAGTGTCATATTATCTTGTGTTCAGGGGAGTTTTAAATGATAGTACCGTTTAGTAAGCAATCCTTGTTGAGTTTATTGGGGTTTGCATTTATAAAATGTTGATTTAGGAAGTTGAGTCAGACATTATCTCTCCAATGCCGTTGTTGTATTATTACTATCGTTAGGCCTTATTATTATATAGCTTATAATGACAGTTTTGGTAAACTATAGATGGCGGGGATATATTTTTATGCGAGGGAGTTTTTAGATATGGTTTCTATACAGAAAATGAAGCTATCGTGGTCTACCTTGACGTTGGTGGTTTGTGTTGGAGTGATATTTGTACTAGTTTAGATGATTATTAGATTTTAATTAAAAGGCAGTTTTTGCCATCCCTTGTTACAAATTTATTTGCTTTCATCTTATAGTTTGATAATTTGATTGGAAACATATTGTACATGTCTGTGGATGAATTATTTCTATCTACATCTTTATCATCTCAAAGTCTCATGAATTGCATAAACAAATTCATGTATGACATCAAGTAAATATGAATCCACAGGTGTTGGTCATGAGAGTTCAGACGACTACGTTAGTGAAGGACTCATCAACAAGAGCAGAGAAGAAGGATGGAAGGGTGAGTCACTGACACCCTGCAATGAAAAAAATTCTAAATTGACTTATGCAATTGTTCTAAGCTTTTCTTGGCAGCTAAAACTAACAGCAATATATACTTTTAATACACCCCAATGTCACCAATATAAATCTATGTCATGGTAGCTAGTAGTATGGTAGCAATTAACATGTCTTGATGCTTCTGGGAAATTTACTGCACCTCCGTAAGAAATTTTACTTGGGTTGGTGGCTATTGGCCCATCATAAGTTCCAATGGCTCAAATTCGATGAATCATAAGAGAAAATGCATAAATTGACCTCTTTTGGAGAGCCCACTCCAAAACTAACCCTTTGTCTCTCTCCTTACAAAAAAAGACTTGAGATTAACAAAAATACCCTCAATGAAAACACCCAAAAGCTTGGCTCTTTTGTTGGGTCGTAGCTCCTATCCAAAAACTCTGCAATCAACTATCCAACCCATTGATCTAATCTTGCGGAACCACCATCTCCGACTCCCACCCTCCTCTACGTCCTTCTTGTTGTCCAGCTCCTTCACTTCTTCCTCCTCTATGTCGGAAACTCGAAATGGTGTCCAGCTCCGTCACTTCTTCCTCCTTTACGTCGGAAACCCGAAATGGTGTCTAGCTCCTTCACTTCTTCCTCCTCTACGTCGTAATCCTTCTTGTTGTCCAACTCCTTCACTTCTTCCTCCTCCATGTCGTAGTTGTCGTCGTCCATATCGTCGTTGTTGGTGCGGGCCACTAGACGTAGGCCACCTGACGATTTTTTTGGGAAGGCACACAAATGGAGAGGACTTTAATGGACGAATGAAGGAAAGTCGTTTAGTGCTGTTGAAAGAGCAAAGTTTGCAGGTCTAATATGTACCTTGTGGGTTGTGGTTGTTTGGTGTATTTTGTGTGTGGTTTTGTGGGTATGATTAGAATGTGAGTTATATTGTATTAGTAGTTTTTATTAGTGAATTTGCACTTTAAGGGTCGAATTTGTAACGAGGGCTAACCAATTAGAGTTTAGAGGCAAAATCTTCATGAGAAGGTTGGGAATTCAAATTTTTAGGTTAAAGAAACCCAATTGGGTTAAGAATCCTAACCTGAAGGTTGGGATTTCCCACTAATCCCAACCTAATCTCAACCTTGGTTGAACATCCACGAGTTGGGAATTCCAACCTTCAGGTTGAGAATCTCAACTTTGGATGTTTAATCAAAGTTGGGAGGTTGAGAATCTCAACCTGACGGTTGAGAATCCCAACCGTGGATGTTCAATCAAGGCTGAGATTCCCAACCTCGAGATTGTGATTTTCCACTAATCCCAATCTCTAGGTTGGGAATCTCAATCTCTAGGTTGGAATCCCAACCTTAGTTGAACATTCACGGTTGAGATTCTCAACCTTGGGGTTGGGATTCCCCATCAATCCTAATCTCTAGGTTGGGATTGAGATCGAAGGCAAGATTCTTAAGGTTTAGAATCTTGCCTTCAAGATTAGTAATCTTATCCTCAAGGTTGGGAATCTCAACCTTGATCGAATATTCCCAACCTAGAGGTTTGGGATGCCCATCCTCCAGGTTGAGAATCACAACTTAAATGTTCGATTAGGTTGGGATTCCCAACTTGTATGGTCAATCAGGGTTATGATTCCCAACCTAGAGGTTGGGAATCCCAACCTCCAAGTTGGGATTCTTAATTATAGACATTAAGAAAAATATATCTTCCCTCCTCATGCCCAAACACTTGTGAAGGTGAGTTTGGGACTTGAAATCTCATCCCACCCGTCAAATCCGATGAAACAAATATGGCCTAATTGAACTAAAGATTGATTTATAGACTTTAGCACTAAAAATTTATATGGATTTTAGAAGTATCAAGAAAATACATTATATAATTATTAAAAGAAGAAATAAAGTAATATCTCAAATTTTATTTGAGAGAAATTTGAGAGTTGACAATTCAAGTTATTTCTAAGGTATTAGTGGGTGTACAAGGTAAAATTGATAATCTTCATATTCAAAATTAGACAACAAATGGATGCCATGAGAGTTTTTTTTTTTTTTTTTTTTGGTTTTTAACTTGCATTAGTAGCCTCACCTTTATATACCTCATACTATTAAGGGGAGTAAATTGAGAATAACATTTGTTGCAATCTAAATCAATTAAAATGAATTTCATTTCCACTCACAAGCTAGGGAAAATAGTGATGCAATCACCCACACTTGCTACTTCAAGTAGCAAGTTCAAGTCTCCTTAGTCTCACTCTTTATGTTAATATTCATAAAGGTATGACTAGATTTCTTCCAATGTCGTTGGAACAATTATTTGAGCTATAGTTTCTTTTTCTATTGTTATTGATTGCATACGAAAGAAAAGAAACAAGGGAAAAAACAAAGGAGAAAATTAAAATGTAAATCAATTCCTCTTGATAATTAAAATGATCTTATTATTTTTTGAACAAAACTGCCCTTCAAATTAAAATGTAAACAAAGGAGATCACTTTGAAGGGCAGTTTTGTTCAAAAAATAATAAGGTCATTTTTTTATAATTTAGAAAACTATTTGCGCAATTCTGTAATTTTAGAAAAAATTTTCAAGGGCGCTTTTTGGGTAGGAAGCGCCCTCTATAATCAAATATTGTAATTATGAAACAACCCCTCAAATTTGTTCAATTACGAAATATTACAAATATTACAAATATTATGAAATATTACAAATATTTGTAATATTACAAATATTACAAATATTTCGAAATATTTGTAATATTTCGTAATTGAACAAATTTGAGGGGTTGTTTCATAATTACAATATTTGATTATAGAGGGCGCTTCTTACCCAAAAAATGTCATTGAAAATTTTTTCTAAAATTACAAAATTGCACAAATAGTTTTCTAAATTATAAAAAATGACCTTATTATTTTTTGAACAAAACTACCCTTCAAAGTGATCTCCTTTGTTTACATTTTAATTTGAAGGGCGGTTTTGTTCAAAAAATAATAATGTCATTTTAATTATCAAGAGGAATTGGTTTACATTTTAATTTTCTCCTTTGTTTTTTCCCTTGTTTCTTTTCTTTCGTATGCAATCAATAACAATAGAAAAAGAAACTATAGTTCAGATAATTGCTCCAATGACATTGGAAGAAATCTAGCCATACCTTTATGAATATTAACATAAAGAGTGAGACTAAGGAGACTTGAACTTGCTACTTGAAGTAGCAAGTGTGGGTGATTACATCACTATTTTCCCTAGCTTGTGAGTGGAAATGAAATTCATTTTAATTGATTTAGATTGCAACAAATGTTATTCTCAATGTACTCCCCTTAATAGTATGAGGTATATAAAAGTGAGGCTACTAATGCGAGTTAAAAACCAAAAAAAAAAAAAAAAAACCTCTCATGGCATCCATTTGTTGTCCAATTTTGAATATGAAGATTATCAATGTTACCTTGTACACCCACTAATACCTTAGAAATAACTTGAATTATCAACTCTCAAATTTCTCTCAAATAAAATGTGAGATATTACTTTATTTCTTCTTTTAATAATTATATAATGTATTTTCTTGATACTTCTAAAATCCATATAAGTTTTTAGTGCTAAAGTCTATAAATCAATCTTTAGTTCAATTAACCCATATTTGTTTCATCGGATTTGATGGGTGGGATGAGATTTCAAGTCCCAAACCATCCACGACTTTGTTGAGATATACAATTGGTGTATTACTCCAATCAAGAAAACACGCACGTGATAAACAAGAAAAACTCTAACCAAGAACAAAATTCAAGAAAAAAAAACCAAAGTCATTGCATTTAGAAATTACTTCAGTAACATCCTTCTGGATTGTGCAAGTGTCCTCTATGGTGTTACTTAATCAAACACAAAACTGGTTAGATGGGAAAGTTATATTGATTGGTAGTTTTTATTGGTGAATCTGTACTTTGAGGGTGAGATTTGTAACGGAGGCTGACAATCGAAGTTTAGAGACGAAGTGTTCACGTGAAGCTTGGAAATCCAAATTTTTAGGTTGAGAAACCCAACTGGGTTGGGATTCCTAACATGAAGGTTAGGATTTTCCACTAATCCCAACTTGACGGCTAGGGATCCCAACCTCGAGGTTGGGAATTGCAACCTTAGTTGAACATCTAAGGTTGGGATTCTCAATCGTCAGGTTGGGATTCACAACCTATAGGTTGAGAATCCCAACCTGACAGTTGAGAATCCCCACCTTGGATGTTCAATCAAGGTTGGGAGGTTGAGAATCTCAACCCAATGGTTGCGAATCTCAACTGTTGGTGTTCAATTAAGGTTGGGATTCTCAACCTCGAGGTTGGGATTCCCAACCTTAGTTGAACATCCAAGGTTGGGATTCTCAACCTACAGGTTGAGAATCTCAACCTAACGGTTGAGAATCCCAACCTTAAAAGTTCAATCAAGATTAGGAGGTTAAGAATCTGAATCGTGGGTGTTCAATTAAGTATGGTGATTCTCAACCTCGAGGTTGAGAATCCCAACCTTAGTTGAACATCCAAGGTTGGAATTCTTAACCTACAGGTTAAGAATCTCATCTTGATGGTTAAGAATCCCAACCTTGGATGTTCAATCAAGATTGAGAGGTTGAGAATCTCAACCGTGGGTGTTCAATTAAGGTTGAGATTCCTAACCTTGAGGTTGGAAATCCCAACCTTAGTTGAACATCCACGGTTGGGATTCTCAACCTGTAGGTTGAGATTCTCAACCTACAGGTTGAGAATCCCAACCTTGGAAGTTAAATCAAGGTTGGGAGGTTGAGAATCTCAACCATGGGTGTTCAATTAGGGTTGGGATTCCCAACCTCGAGTTTAGGAATTCCCACTAATCACAACCTTTAGGTTGGAAATCCCAACTTGAAGATTGGGATTATCAATCTTGATTTTACATTCACATTGGGAATCCCACCCTAAATCCCGACCTTCAGGTTGGGAATCCTATCCCCCGGGTTTCGAGTCTCAACCGAAAGTACAACTAAATCTATATTAATAAATGTTATGAGAACTCGTCGATGTGCGTTTAAAAACTAAATCTATATTTTCCTCCTTTATCTATATTACCTAAAAAGAAAGTACAACTAAATCTAACTTTACATTTATTTTTCATATAAATTATGTCAATTATCTTATAAATACAATATAAGTAAAGAAAATAACTAATTAACCTGCAATTTTGTATTACAATATTGAATTGCCAATAATGGTTAGCATTGAAGTGACAGTAAAATTGCTACTAAAGTATTGAAATAAGAATCTGATGATGGGAAAATTTTGTACAGAATAGTTACCTATGGAATAGTAGTAGGAGGAGTAGAAAGATAAAGGAAATTGATAATATAACCAGTAGCAGGATTATAATTGCATCCTTCCACCTGACAGTAGTATGATTCAGGAACCAATTTAGATTCAAATTAGATACAAGCAGTTCTAGAATTCAAACTAACTATTTTCTTAACCTCATTCTTTGAAGAAAATCGGATTCCTAACCCTAAGGTTGGTGTTTGTTACAGTGTTGGTGTTTGTCTTCGTTCAAGTTTTGGCTATTCATATGGTTTTTTGAATTGGTTTCTTTAGAATGAAATTTAGATCTGTTTAGTGTTGTAACAAGGTAAATCATGTTGGCAAAAATATGTGACTTATACTTAATATCAAGTGATCCATCCCTCTCTTGCAATTGGAACACCAGACATGATTTATTGAAACATTCATCTTCATAAGATAGCTTAAAAGAGCAACATTCATTGACACAAACACGCCGACAACAATAGCAAGCACACCAACTGGTTTACTAGCAGGGAAACTCTGAAATTTACTTCCAACATTCACTGTATATTCAAATTAAAAGATGAATTTGCTAGAAACATTTATAACTGTGCCATCATAACAAATGACAACATAACAAAGAATAGCTATCAAGATCTTGAATAAGGTTCTTGCTCCAGACAATCCTCGAGATAATAAGCTACACGATACAAAGAATAATGTTACGAAAACCATTTCATTTGATTTGTCCACATCATCTGCTAGGCCCTACATATGTTTGTACATTCCTGTATGCAACACCATAAATAGGATCAACATTGATTGAAACATTAAATTTATACTATAACAATTGCATTAACTACACAGTAGATGACAACTCAAGAATCAAGAAAATAGTAATCCAAAGTTTCCTTGTAGTAAAAGAGCCTATAAAAGCACATTCACAAATAGTAACCCACAGTTACCAGATCAGTCGGACAACACTTTTATAGAATGCACAAAAAAAAATAATAATAATAAGCAACACCAAAAAGGTGATTTTTACAAAACAAAGGAAATTAAAACAGAAAATGAAAATTAAGTACATACCTGTGAAGCACCATAACCATCTTCATAAGCATCATAAACACTAGATGAGGCAACCCATAAAGCTAACCAAATTAGGAAGAGGAATTGACATAAATAATTAAACTGATAGCAACAGAATTTGAATATTAAACTTGAATAATCCAAAAAGTAGTTGTATATTATAACCTTCTTGTTGGCAGCTGCAATCCCTTGTTAACCTTTTTCAAGCTGTTTCGACAGTGAAGCTTGTGATTTTTCAGCAACAACCTTAGCTGCAGTTTCCCGTCTAACATTTTCAATTGTTTCCTAATTATCCAGCCATATAATAAATTAACATTTTCTCATAAAAGTCCACATTGAATAATAATAATAATAACCACACACTCTATAAATGTCCTTACTATCTTTTCAGATTCTTCTTTGGCTACTTTCTCCCGTAAGGAATCACTTTCTTTCCTCAACTCCAAAATAACTGCATTCAATTGCCCCTCCTTGTTTTTCAGATCCATCTCTAACAACACAAAAACAAAATTTTACATTTAGTTCCCTCAATTTCCCATAGCTCCTAACACATAAAAAACACAAAACAAAACAACAATACGAAAATTACAAAAAGGGCAAGAAGAATGCCATTACCGGTAGCGGAACACTTCTTCTCAGCAGACTCCAATTCACTTCAAAGCTTCTCCTTCTCCAAACCATGATTCTCATTCACTTGTTGAAACCATTTAATGCAAAGCTTGAGGCTCTTGTTATGCTCAACCATTTGTTCCATCTTAGCCTATAACAACATCACCAACATCATTAAAAACCAATGTAAAACATGAAAAAACCAGCAAATCTATTGCATCAAAGTATAACCAATTCCGTTAAGATCACACTTGAAGCTTTGTTGGATGCCATAGTAACTTTCACTTTAGAACCCATTGAGAAAAATAAATTCAAGGATCTTGGTAAAAGAAAAAAATTAAAGCTAACAAAATCAGCAAATTATTCTAAGAGGACATTTGAAAGTTGTAACTTACCAAATCTAGGATACCAAACTGCCTTGAAATAATCCATAAAATCTGAGCTATCAATGAAATCTTCCATGAATTCCTTAAACAGATCCACTGTCCCCTATCCCTTGCAGATGTCATGTACTGCATGTCCAAGTTGACTCAACATCTCAACATGCATATCTAGTTCTGAACATTTCTTTACTATGTTTTTATGCCATGCATGGCAAACCTGCCAAAAAAGATATTAATACAGAGCACAGAAAGACATCCCTGACAATAATACAACCAAAAAGGATGAAAACTTCAGTTCAAGCAAGATCTATTTATTACAAGAACAGAGGATGCAATTGCACCATTGTAACATGTCATTCACATACTCATTCAAACAAATCAAGGAGGCCATTTCTTAGTTCACATTACAAAATAAAAATAAAAAAAAAAAAAAAAAAAAAGATCAGAAAACCATCCCTTTGAACTTGATGCTACTTAACCTTTGACGTTAGCGACATCATTAGGAGGGGGGAGAGGAGCATACCCCTATAGCACAAAATTTTTTTTTGATCAGTACTTTAATTGTAACCAGCTTACTAGATAAGTTGAACAACACTTTCATAGAATGCACTTACAAGAAAAAACAAGAAGCAACACTAGAAAGGTAGTGATTACAAAACAAAGGAAACTAAAACAGAAAATAAAAATTAAGTACACACCTGTGAAGCACCATAACCATCTTCATAAGCATTTTGTCCCATATGATGTCCAAAAACCTCATTTTCATTGTTCCCATTTGTGTTGCTATAAGATCCACCTGCACTTGATTGCCAAGTTTGAACATAAATAACATATAGGAAAACGGAGACAAGCGAAAGAAAAAAACAGTTAATGAAAGGCCAAAAATGTGGAAGAGAAGAATACAAAAAATTACCGATTCTATCGATGTTAGCAGGATTTGTCAACTATGCTCGAAGCTTTTCCACTTCCCTTGCCATAGTCATATAATTCTTCTCCATCACTTGAAGTGACTTAAGGTGGTCATTGTAAAATTTTTTTTCATATTCATAAGTTGCCCTTCATGATCAAAATAATATAATGTCATTGCTTTTATAAACTAAAAGAAAATTACATGTTAAAGCATACAACAGGCATACTCAAAAACCGGTTTCAATAAGAATGATCAATTATAAAACTTCTACATAACTAAAATGTTCAAAAAGTAATGACTTACAGCAACCTTGACACCAAAAAAATTCTAAACTGCACATGAAAACAACTTTCAAAATTTATTTAAGGTTTTATAACTTCAAATAAATGCCACAGGTACAACATGCTTCAAGAAATATTAAAAAGAATGCATAGGAAAGAATAATTTGTCAAATCTACATGAGCTAGCAGTTAGAAATAACCTTCATCATACCAAACATCTTAAGGTTACTTTATCAATAAGTTGCTTCCCAAGAAACCTGTATAAAGTAGTTTAACATGCACTTGCAATGATGATAAACCTGTATAAATCAGTTAAACTAAAGCAAATATGCCTATTCAAGTTTCAAAAAATGAAATTCATCAAGTATTAATATTATCCAATTATGTAGAAAGAAACGAAGTTGAATATTAACCATAAGGGATCCACAGAGTATGGAATTCCCTTTTTCCTTTCTCTTATGAAAAATGGAATTCTATAGTTTAAACTAATAACAAAAAGCTTAACATGGAACTTTTCATAATCAGCTAATTGAGGGATGCATATGGGGTTAACTTGAAGAATGACTACTGAATGCCACTAGAATGACCCCAAATCTATTAGAGCATAAATTCGAAAGAATATTTCCATAGTGTCGATACCACTACTACAAATGGAATTAAGCCTGCTTTTTATTCTAACAGTGATGATCGAGCATAAATTTTGTTTAGTTTTCTTCCATTATAAGCTTGTTTAATTTTCTTCGATTAATCACAAGGTGATACATGCATAATTTAGTAATTCATGATATGTTTCAGAAGCATTACCATTCTACTCAACACTAATAGTCATGTAAGAATTGATATACATGTAAATTATCTGACATGTAAATTATTACTTTGACCATGAATCTATAAATCAACATAAATAATAATAATAATAATAATAATAAATTAAAAGAAAATGAAGTAGTTGCAAGACACTCACCTGAAACCAATTATGGAAGCCAGTTACTTCTTCTTCACCATGCTACTTGATTTCCCCAACAAAAACATGCTCAAAAGCAGAAGAGCAACCAGATGTACCACCTCGGCTATAAAGATCAAACCAGAGACTTGTCATCATTCTTTTAAAATCTTGAATATTTCCAGATACGATGTCTTTTGCTGACAGATACTGATTAACATATTTAATCGATGCAGTGCTACAGATTTCTTCTATGAAAACAGCTTGCTTTTGCTTCTCATGATGTGACAACTTCTTTGTGCCCTGAATTCGGATTTTAATTATCTAGAAGTGAACAAAAACGAGAATAAGTAGGCTTTCTGAATATGTCTTCATTCAGCCAGCTAAATAGGCTTCCTTGAGCCATGTCTTCCTTTTGGTAGGCCTTCTTCCCTTCACCATAGTCGATCTTATAGTCCTTGCCAGGCAGCAATCGATTTAGTCAAGTTCCTAAAGCATGTTGCAAGCTTATGATAGGTCATCAAGTTCCCCTTCTGAGGGTTCCCAACTACCATCAATTTCAACTTCATCAAAATGTTCTTGCTCACTAGCAAGCTTTTTGTGTCCATGCCACTGATCCTTTTGAATATACTCACGCATTGTTGCAAAGTATCAATTAGGCATTATTAAAACGAAAGGGTATTAATTACAATCAATAAGAGCCTCATGATATTTGATACTTATCTAAGAACACTCAATCTCAATGTGGTAATTAGTTAGCTTAGTAGTAAGATATTTATTTATTTGTATAAAAGGCCTAGTGTTCAAGTACCACTTATACTATAATGGAGAGAAATTTGGTCTACATTTATTGTAATAAGAAAATGAAAATGTAAAAATCACAAAACAAACAATAGTTCAAAATCTTATACAATTATACACTGAACTAGTGGACTAAGAAAGCGAAGCTTATATATTTAATACAAGACTAGAATTCAAAACAACAGTTTTCCAATAACATATAGTTTAACTTAATCTAACACAAACAAACATTCTAGACACTTCTCTAACCCAATCAGTGATTAGTTAGTTAAATGCATATCAGGTCATAGTAGATCTACTGTAATCTAAACTCAATTTATATTGAATGTGAACAATGATATTGTTTGAAGGCTTACCTAACTCAAGGACCTAATTTGCTATTTGTTATACGTATTTTTCGGACTCAGTAATTGAGCTGGTAAAAGTCCAATTTAGGCCCATTTAAGACCCGATAAGAAGGCCCAATAAGGTCAACGTAGTCAAAGCCCATCAGACAAGGCCTAGATTGACTCTAAGCCCAGTAAGTTCTTCAGTTTGCTTAAAGGGATCTTCCAGCTGGCATAAACAGACCTATAACCATCGCAGCTCGCTTCTTGCGCAGCTCGTCTCTCAGCGAGCTCGAGCTCGAAACCACCATAACACGTCAGCTCGCTTAGACGCGTGATTAGTACAGTATCTTCCAGAACATGTAGTTACCAAGTTCAACCATGATTCTCTCTCCGAATATGGTAGTTACCCAGTCAAACCATGATTTCCTCGTCAGATATGGAGATCTATTCAAATTCAAATTCAAATCAACCTTATCTTGAGATAATTATAGTAATTTCCTGATATTATCTAAATATATTAGGAAGTATAATTAATTCACAATTCTTTTCCTTATTTTACCTAATTATTTAAGGAATGTAATTAATTCAGGATTCTTTTTCTAATTTGCTACAACCAGAATTGTAACACTTCTTTCCCTATAAATAGGGATTGAAATCATTGTAACATCATCATACAATATTCAATAATATACTGTCACTCTGCAGAATTTAAGAGACAGACAGTCGTGGACGTAGGCCTTTTATTGCCGAACCACGTAAAAGTTTCGTGTTCCTCGTTTGATCTTCTGTTTCTGTCTTTGTCTTTTCTTGATATTTGTGCTTTCTCACATCGATTGCAGGTATTGGGCATTGATTACTCGTCGACTGAATTCCAACGTCGACACTATTTGAGGATAAAGGGGGAAATTTTCCAAACGATGGGTCCAATGTTAATAAAAATCTTCAACCAAAAATGTATAGGATTATCAGTCATTGCGTTGATCACCATTATTATGTCAAAAGATAATTTTAATTGATTAGCATGTGCACAAACTTAACCATAGACTACGAATGTGATCTTAATAAAATGGAATTCCAGGTCATAGTCTCCCATTATAGTGGTTTGAAGGAAAATTAATGCCTTACAACAATAATATATCAAATCAAGGTCCCAAAATGTATATTATGAGCTATTTTTATAAGTGGTTTATGAAAGTAAGAATAATTACCTTGTGTTGTCGCCCTGGAAGTTTTCTACCAACAGTTTCCCAACCATCATCATTCTTCTCTGTATCCTCTTGTAAGAAAAGTTAACAAATCATGGTGTCTACTATAACTAATACTACCACCATTGCTAACAAATCATAATGGAACCATACTAGTAGCCTGCAGGAGCAAAACAGAGCAGGAGATGTCTTCAGAACAAAAGTGAAGCTCTTATCCTACAACCAAAGAGCATGAAAAAAAAAATCACAACCAAACCACTAAAAAAACACACAAACATACACACACACACACACAAACATTCAATTTTAATTACACAAATAGAATGTGAAGTAAACAAACTAACATCGTAGATAGTAATTTCAACAAGAATAACATAACCAACTTCGTCAGGAGTCTTGACATTGTAATCCTTACAAAAAGCCATGATATTTACACACTTTGAACCAAGGGTAGGTTCCACAGGTGGGGCAGGAATGGCCTTGCCAGCCTCTAGAGCCAGCTTTATCAATCCAACCACTGCAAAACTCAACAAAAATTGTCAATAAACAAGGATAAAAATCACAACTTGAAACAAATGGGGTGGAAAAAGGTGAAAGGCAGTGGTAAAAACATACCCCTTTTGGCTTTTCCATCTTTGGGAGGAGGAGCCATGACAATGACAGTGAGGGACCTGGGGGTTGAAGAGAGAAGTGGGGTTGTTTTGTTGTTGTTGTTGAACAAGTGGACACAAGTGTTGTTGGATGACAAGTTAATGCGTGAGGGAAAGAGAAAAGAGGAAAGCTTTGCATTGTCAAGAGACTTTGGAGGAAGAGAAGAGGTTGGAGCATGGTATCTAGATAGATCAGAAGCCATTGAATTGTTGACAGAGTGAATGTGTCAAAAACCAAGAAGAAGAGAAGGTGAGTTTTGGATAAGAGAAAATGATGTGCGACGGTGAGATGCGATGGTGAGGAGGTTGGACTGTGGGTTGGGATTCTTAGAGAGAGAATGTAAGCAAAAGGTTGGGAATAGAGAGAGTGAAATGTTTGGTAAAGAAAGAGTTATCGACACAAAAAAGGGTGGGTCAAGGGTATTTTCGTCTTAAAAAAGGCAATGTGCAAGAATTAAAAAAGGAACGGTTACTTCTCATCAGGGTCATCCAAAAAGGGATAGTTTTCAACAAAACCCGAATCATAAATCATTGTACCAGAGGTGGAGTCCACATACCATTATTGCTGGCTTTACTTTTCTTTATACAAAAGAACCAACTTCCTTTCTGAAAAGTAAGTCGTCACGCAAAGTAAGTCTTCTGGTTATTCTAGCTCATATGCAAAATGAAGCTATTGTGGTTTACCTTGACGTTGGTGATTTGCGTTGGAGTGATATTTCTACTAGTTTAGATGGTTATTAGATTTTAATTAAAAGGAAGCTTTTGCCATCCCCTGCAATAAATGTATTTGCTTTCATCTTATAGTTTGATAATTTGTTTAGAAGCATATTTGTTGACGCAAGAAATTGACCTTTACGTCAAGGAGTAATGATCTGTTAGGTGACAAGGTTGCGTCGACCTCCATTACTTGAAAACAAAGACAAAAAAGAAAGAAGAGGTCAAGGGTCGCTGGTGGTTTACTGGCGAACACCCTCCGACGCTCAAGCTAATGATGATTTGAAGGTGAACCTAGCTAACGGAAAGAAATTAAGATAAAGTGTGTTCTCTTGGACCTCCGAACGGCTCCTAATGTTCTTAAGGGATTCTATTGAAAGGGTTCACCTTGCACATTCGGGTATTCCAAGGTTACCCAAAGAATCACTTACCTTGCCTGGACAGAATAATGCATATATACACCACCTTTGCTCTTGGGTCACTTACCTTATCCCCATACTCCACGTGTCATCATCCCCAGTGGCTTAGGAGGATATTCAGTGGAAAGTACCTATGTGGCTTCCTCGTGTCCGTTCCTTTTTACCTTGTACCTCCTCTTCTGCACAACGGTTAGGCTGCCTTCTGTTCCTCTGAAAAAAGAGGCACTTGCTCTGAAGGTGGGTCTTACTCCTTTAGGGTTGAGCCTTGAAATCCTACCATTTCCCTGTGATCCTAACACATCCCACCTTGCTCCGTACTCGCAAGGGCCTGCTTCATTGTTTGCGGAAAAGTCACCACCTAGGTCGTGCTTCCAAGAACCTAAGTTACCACTTAGGTAATATTTTCAGGCACCTAGGTGGCCGTCCCCGCGGGGAGGTTAATTTTTAACCTAGGTTCCTCCTAGATGACCTTTTCCCAAGGTCTGGTTGACCTAGGTGTGCGCAGTCATGGGTTGATCAATCGTAGGTTACTCATTTTCCTTGACTGGGTTTATTTTATCCCAAACAATACTATTCACATTTGTGGATGAATTATTTCTATGTATGTAGATTTTTACCATTTCAAAGTCTCACGAATTGCATAAACAAATTCATGAATGATGTCAAGTAAATATGAATCGATGGGTGCAGATAACTAGAGTTCAGACCTCTGCGTTAGAGAAGGACTCAATAACAAAGAGCAAAGAGGAAGGATGCATGGGTGAGTGACTGATACCCTGCAATGAAAAAATTCCAAACTGACTTGTACAATTGTTCTAAGCTTTTCTTGGCAGCTAAAACTAACAGCAAAATATACTTTCAATACACCCCAATGTCACCAGCGGAAATAGTGTATGATAAATGATGAATGTACTTACAACATGTAATATGTCAAAAAAAAATAATAATAATAATAAAGAAAGGTCTATGATACGGTAGATAGTATGGTAGCAATTAACATACCTTGGTGCTTCCGGGAAGTATCTTGCTTCTTTATCTCGGTTGGTGGCCATTGACCCATCATTAGTTCCAATGGTTCAAATTGAACGAACCATAAATCATTGTACTGGTGGTGGAGTCCACATGCCATTATGGTTGGCTTTACTATTCTTTATGCAAAGAACCTAATTCCTTTCTGAAAATTAAGTAATTACATAAACTATTCTTCTGGTTATCCTAGCTCATAGTCCTATCTGTTTGCCTTCTACAAACAAAACCCTTCTTTGCTTTCTGCAAAAAAATCATCATGGCTGTGGGAGAGCTCTTCCTCTCTGCTTTCCTTCAAGTGTTGTTTGACAGACTGGTTTCTCGTGATCTGCTGGACTTCCTGCTTCAAGAGGGAGTGCATGGCAAGCTCAAAAAGTGGGAGCACAATCTGAAGATGGTGCAGGCTGTGCTTGATGATGCAGAGGAGAAACAACTGACAGACAGGGCTGTGAAGATGTGGCTGGATGATCTCCGAGACTTGGCTTATGATGTGGAGGACATACTTGATGAGTTTGCAACTGAAGCTTTATCAAGGAAGTTAAAGATGCAACAGGCCAGCTCTAGCAAGGTACGAAAACTCATCCCAGCTTGTCTGAGTAACGCGAGTCCAAGTGCTGTCAAGTTTAGTTCTCGTGTGAAGTCCGACATAGAAGATATCACTAGACGGTTGGAAGTACTTTACGAGCAAAGACTTGGTCTTGGATTACAAACGAATGTTGGAATGATATCAACTTCTAGACAGCAAAGACCATCCAGCTCAAGTGTGCCACCAGAACGTGCCATCTACGGAAGAGATGAAGATAAAGCCAGACTACTTGAAATGGTGCTGAAGGACGAACCTGACGCCGATACTGATGCCAACTTTCGAGTAATATCCATCGTTGCCATGGGAGGAGCTGGTAAAACAACACTGGCCCGAGAGGTGTTTAACGATAAGGCTGTGGAAGATTTCAGCCTTAGAGTTTGGGTTTGTGTTTCTGATGAGTTTGATGTTTTGCGAATCTCAAAAGCAATTCTTGAGTCAATCACTTGCTCTCCTTGCAACCTCAAAGCTTTGAATGAAGTTCAGGTTCAATTGCTGAATGAAGTAGCAGGGAAGAAATTCTTGCTAGTCTTAGATGATGTTTGGAATGAAGACTATGGCTCGTGGCAAATCTTAAAATCTCCCTTTTTAGGTGGAGCAAAAGGAAGCATGATGATTGTGACGACACGTCTTGAACATGTTGCGTTAAAGATAGGGCGTGACATTGATTGTTATAAGTTGAATCTTTTGTCAAAGGATGATTGTTGGTCCTTGTTCAAGAAACATGCATGTGAGAGCGAGGTTATTGGTGCACATGGAGGTTTGGAATCAATTCGTACGAAAGTTGTTGAGAAGTGCCAAGGTTTGCCGCTGGCAGCACAGACTCTCGGTGGACTTCTACGAAGTAAGCCAAGATCCGAATGGGAGGATATATTGAATAGCAAAATATGGAATTTATCAAATGAAAATGATATTCTTCCAGTCTTAAAATTAAGTTATCATCATCTTCCTTCACATCTAAAGATATGCTTTAGTTATTGTGCAATTTTCCCAAAGAATTACGAATTCGAAGAAAGGCAACTTGTCATTTTATGGATGGCAGAAGATCTGATTCAACCGTCAGAAGACAACAAACAGCTTGAAGATATAGGTTGTGAGTACTTTCATGATCTATTGTCAAGGTCAATTTTTCAACGATCAATTACTAATGATACTAAATTTATAATGCATGACCTTGTCAACGATTTTGCTCAGTCGGTTTCAAGAGATACATATTTTAGATTGGAGAGTTCCTTGAAGGTCAATAAGCAATCAAAGAGGTTAGACAGGTCTCGCCATGCATCTTATATTTGTGGTTTCAATGATGGTAAAGAGAAACTTGAGATTCTTCATGAAGTTAAGCTTATGAGAACATTTTTGCCAATTTTCACTGAGCATATAGATAATTGGCATGGAGGAGATAATATCTACATAACTAGTTATGTTTTGAATTTATTGCCAACGTTTAAAAGATTGAGAGCATTATCTTTGAGAAAATATTATATCACTAAGCTACCTGATTCAATAGGAGATTTGAGGCATCTAAGATATCTCAATCTTGCCGGCACTATGATTGTAAGTCTACCTGAATCCATAAGCTTGCTATTTAACTTGCAAACTTTGATATTAAGAGATTGTAGACGGCTCAAAAGATTGCCTTCTGAAGATGAGGAATTTGATTAATTTACGTCATCTTGATATTAAGGGCGTCATATATTTGAAGGAGATGCCGGTGGGGATGAAAAACTTGAAAAATCTTCGTACATTGTCCAATTTTATTGTAGGCAAAAAGAGTGGATGTGATTTGAATGATTTGAAGTATTTAATGTTTCTTAGTGAAGAACTTTGTATTTCAAGATTAGAAAATGTCTATAATTTGTTGAGCATGAAAGATGCAATATTAGGTGATAAGGATGGTTTAAAAGTATTGCATTTAGAATGGGGGTCTCAGATTGATGATTCGCGAAAGGAGGAAGTAGAAGAAACTGTACTTGGTATACTTCGACCGCATAAAAATCTAAAAGAGCTCTCTCTCAAACTCTTTGGTGGAAGGAGATTTCCATCTTGGGTTGTGGATCCTTCATTCTCCAATGTGACGGTGATAAGATTGGAAAACTGTTGGAATTGCACTGTATTACCGTCACCTGGGTTATTGAGCTCGCTGAAAGACCTCACCATCAAAGGAATGTCGAATTTGAAAAGTATTAGTTCTGAAATCCACGGAGGGGATTGTTCTTTCCAAGCTTTGGAGATTCTTTGTCTTGAGGATTTACAAGAATGGGAGTACTGGAATCACATGGAAGAAAACGAGCAGCATGTTACAAGATTTCCTTGCCTGCGAGAGCTTTCCATTATAAAATGCTCAAAGCTGTCTGGAAAACTGCCTAACCATCTTCCTTCGCTGGAGGAACTTGTGATTCGTGAATGTCAGCAGTTGACAATTTCATTCTCAAGTCTTCCGATGCTTTGCGAGTTAGAAGTTGATGGATGCAAAGGTATGACGTGCAGCAGTTTGATTGACTATGAGTCATTGAAGTCTATGAATCTTTCACATTGTTCAGAGGTCGGAAATTGGTTAAGCCAAGGGTTTCAGAAAGTAGAACATTTGAAGATTGTGGGCTGTACAGAACTGATATTGTTATGGCAGAATGTGATTAGTCTTGAGCAGCCACCAAAAGGGTTTCAGAGCTTCACATCCCTTAGAGAGCTTTGCATTGAAGGTTGCAATGCTTTGACATCCTTACCTGAGGGATTAAAGCACAACATTGCCCATCTTCAACGCTTGCAGATTAAAGGCTGTGATTCTATTACATCCATTGTAATAGACAGTTTACCTTCTTCTTTGAAACAGCTCGAGATAAAAAATTGCAAGAATTTGCAGTATTTGGAGGATCACAGAGTGGATACTTGTACTTGTTCGTCAACTTCTTCAACAATACACATGGAAAGTATTGATAACAGCAGCATATCTCATCTTGAGCAATTGTCTATCTCCGGTTGCTCATCTCTCACATGCCTATTTTTGAAAGGTCAGTTTCCTGCATCACTCAAAAAGCTGAAGATTGTGAATTGCTCGGAGCTCATAATCTTATCACCAACGGGCCAGTTGCCTGAGGCGCTTGAGGTGCTCGAAATTAAAACTTGTCAGAAGTTGGAATCTATAGTAGAGAATTTTCTTAACAACACATCTCTTGAATGTATAGAGATCTGGTGTTGTGAAAATCTTAAATCTATACCACAGGGCCTGCCAAGTCTTAGCCTTCTAAATTTCTTCCAGATAGGTGATTGCCCATGTCTTGTTTCCTTCCCGGAAGGAGGGCTTCCCAAAACCAGTTTACATTTTCTTTATATTTATTCTTGCAAGAAACTTAGTGCCCTACCCAATGACATGCACAAAATCAATTCACTTCAATTTTTATGTATTGATCGATGTCCAAGTATCACATCCTTTCCGCAAGAAGGTTTTCCCACCAACCTAACAAAACTTCGGGTCGAAGGTCCCAATATTTATAAGTCACTGGTTGAATGGGGGCTGCACAACCTCACCTCTCTTGCAGAACTCTCAATCGAAGGATGTACAGAAGCAGAGTCTTTCCCACAGGAAGAGATCGGGATGATGTTGCCCATTTCTCTTAAACATTTGCGGATCTTTAGATTCCCAAAATTAAAATACCTGTTTCCCAAGGGTTTTCGGAACATTACCTCCCTTGAATTTTTGTGGATTGAAGATTGCCCGAAGCTCACATCCTTCCCAGAAATAGGCTTGCCACCTTCACTTTTGGAATTGCGTATCATTGACTGTCCTTTGCTTAAAAAGCATTGTAAAAGGAACAAAGGAAGAGAGTGGTCCAAGATAGTTGACATCCCTTGTGTTATGATAGACGGCAAATTCATCTATGATCTGGAGGATGAAGAATGAACTGAATCTCATATGAGAAATGAAGAAAGATTGAAGAATTAGAGAAATACTTCATTCCATCTTAAACTTTATCCCAGGTCAGTTAAATTTTTAACACACCAACCATTATTCAAATTTTAATGTTATATATGTTTTGCAGCATCTTACAATAATTTGATGTTGTATCACAACTTTGACTGATTCCTCCTTCTCGTAGATGTAACCCTCTAAAGCTTGGATAGAGTGCTCTGCTATGAGTACAGGGAAATTTAGTATTAAGGGTCCAGAAAAGGGTAATAATAAGCTCCTTTTTATATTTATTTTTGTTTCTATAATTATTATCCTAATTGTTATTTTTTTAAAAAAAAATGTTTGTTATTGTTATTAGGATGAAATATTTCCTATACATGAATTAGCTAAATTTCTTTAAACTGAACTGTTACAAAACATTGCACGTTCATAATTTGTTGTTCTGTTTGTCTCTGAGAGGAAGAAATGATGGAAGAGAATAGTGAAGACTTACAATTTTCATGTAACAGGCAGCGCTGGCTGTTGGCCTTAAGGCAACTGAAGCAGTTGCTTAAGGTCACCCCTAAATCTTAGGTCTAAAATTTTTAATTTCATAAATATTAACTATCAAAATTTATATTATAATATTAATTTTTTTATTCTAAAATTATTGCTAAAATTTTAATTTTAACTCTTTTATATTTGTTTCCTATTGATGGCACTTACTTTTGAATTGAATAACCTTCGAAACACACTACAAACACTTATGTTTGTTTTATCACATTTTTTTCATTTACTTCCCAATTGAATAATTTTTTAATGCTCACAAGATGTAATTCTAATTCGAAATATATATAGCTAAACAAAATAAGTTATTAACCCTCAAGACTCTACTTCATCCTGATGTATGAATGAATTTTTTCCCTAAACAACTGACAATTATAGATTTACCGGTGTCTTACAATAATTTAATGTTGTATGACAGATTTGTAAAACTCGTTTGTCCCAAACATGACTCATCAAAGTCTGAATCTAGTGCAAAGTGGTTTGCTTCGAGAAAATATAAAGACAGTTCAAGGATCCAGCAAATGGCAATAACTAATTAGCTCTTTTTTTTTTTTTTTTTTTTACATGTTTTTCATTTCATAAAAGCCTAATCTTCTTTTTCCTTTTTTCCTTTTTTTTTCTTTTAAAAATGATTGTTGTTGTCACTGGGATAATTTATGTCACACGCATGTGTCCTCCAACATTTGTGAATTAGCTAAAATTCTCTACATTACATTACATTACTTTCAAAACATGGTGTATTCATCATGTTTTTTGTCTTCTTCATTTCCAAGAGGAATAAATGTTGCTAGGAATCATACTTTTTGTGAGGTGGGAACTGCCAGTTGAATTAGTTGCTTAACGCAAGGGAACGAGATACTTGGAAGAGTTGCTCAAGCTAAAGGTGTGTAAGTACTTATGCCTCCTTATTTAGACTTCTATCAAATGTGTTACCATCGTCATTGCCTTTCCTCTTTGTGTAGTACCTAAAATTTGTCTTTCTTTTTGTTTAGATTGAATCTGAGGATTTTTTCGATAACAAGTAAATTTCATGGCAAATAATGCTCAATGATACGCTTTATGAGGAATTTTCTTCAATATTCGTTTCTGTTCTTACTCCATACACCTGTCTTCATTTGAAGAGATCGAGCAGTAGGAGGAACTATCCCTCCAAGTGTCGTTTGGCTAGCTTGTTTAGTGTCTGGAATTGTCATCCTTGTTCAGGCAGAACTACTAGCAAAACTTGAAAACAGTGAGTAACCTTATTCCCTTATCTGAGCATTAATATGTTGCCCCAGCATCATTCTCGTCTTTTTCGGGTACAATGTCTAGCTACTTTAATATGATTCTATTTCAACTTGTTTAGGATGAAACACTTGAAACATCAACTAATTGAGCCAGCCTCCCAAAATGGCCTTGGTATGAAGAGAGAATATGACTGCAGAATGATGGACTCTCCTCTACAGGATTTCGTAGCTCGAGTGAAAATTCCTGCCTGTCAACATCAATTTCCATATAGCAGGTGCTGGACAATGCTTTCCTACTGCCATTTGCGGCTTGGTGTTGTACTGTCACAATTCCAAGTTGTTTATATATATGTCAATATCATCTTTTTAGACAATTCTATAATGTTAGAGTTCGTAACCTGAAATTTTGTTTGGTCCAATCCGAAGAGCTTGTGGTACAACAATTGTGATGAAACGACAAACATGAAATTTTTTGGGATTTATGATAGTAGCAGAGGGATCGGATTGATAGGCTTAGTGTTAGTTGTACTTGTGTGTGTACTCATTTTCGATCTAGTGAATTTCTCTGTTTTTGCTTGCGGTTTTTTTCTCCGATTTAAGGTTTTTTCATGTAAATTTTATGTGTTATTATTTTATTTTTTATTGCCTATTGCTGGTTTCTTCTCAAGCAAGAATGTCATGACAATACCTTTTGATACAATGTTGGATATCTATATGAAAAAGTTAATTTCTCTGCGGAAATTGATGTGAATTTTCGTTCATTATATTGTTGTGCAAATTTTAGTACTCGCAAGTGCACGAATCTATTATAGAATAGATTATGTAAGTACGAGATCGATTCCACAGAGATTGATAAAATATTAATCTAAATCTAAATTAAATTTAATTCTAATCTAGTTAACAATGTTTGAGAATTAATTAAAACTAAAGAAAATAAAATTCTAAATTAACAAAACAAAATTAAATTGCAAAACTCAATCAATAAACAAGAAATCTGAGGTTCAGAATCCACCATTATCAACTTATAATGTTTTACTATTCAAAATATTATTCTCAAAAATTAAAGAAACAACTTAGAAATCAATCTGTTATTTTCTCAGGATTTGTCAATTAAGCTTCAAGAAAAATAAATCATATGTAATTCTTACTTCAAGACCTAGAATTTATAAGATCTAAGTATTATATGTATCCAACATTGAAAAACACATAATCAAAAATCTTATATTTAAACCTTTCCAATCCAAAGTCAAATTAATAAAATAATTTTATAACAGCCAAAAATACTTGATATTTAAGGTGAAACTAATCTTATTTTATCAATCAATGAAATTAAGAATTATTAAACATTAGGAACACAAAATTGAGAATAATATTCAAATAACAAAATCATTATAAAGTCAATAATGGTTTCATCCTACACCTCAGAAAAGAAAATTAAACAAACATGGTGATAACAAGAATACACAAATCAAAACCCGGCATCATTCTTTTGGAACTTGGCTGCTGAAATTTGTTTGTCTTCTTGCTGAAATCTTTTTTCTCCCGTCACTGCTGCTGTCTTTTTTCTTCTGTTCTGCAGGTCTGATTTTTTCTTCTTTTTTCTACTGCTCGACTGCTTTATATACTGCTACAATATCTCTTTTATATTGCTGCAATTTCCAATTTTCTTTTTAACTGAAAACTGCTACTTATTTCTTAATTACAGCACTAGTTTTTTACTTCCAAAAATCTGCACAGCACTTTATTTTTTTCTCTAAAAATCTGCAGCTTTCCTTTCCTCTTCATTTAAAATCTGCAACTTCCTCTTCTTTCTTGATTTGTTTCCTCTTTTCTTCAATGATTTCTTTCCTTATCTCCACCAATTTCCTAATTGCATGATAAAGATTTTAGGCAAGACTTGAATGCTTGATTGATTGGGATTTTGACTTGACAAAAATTGTAATTTTTCCTCAGTTGACACACAAATCCTCTTTTATTCCTGTTTCACCAAAAACACAATTAATTAAAATAAACTTAACATAAAATTGAACTAATAAATCTATATTTAAGAGTAATAAATGTATATAAATTATGTCTATCATTAGAGTTCGTAACCTGAAATTTTGTTTGGTCCAATCCGAAAAGCTTGTGGTACGACAATTGTGATGAAACGACAAACATGAAATTTTTTGGGATTTATGATAGTAGCAGAGGGATCGGATTGATAGGCTTAGTGTTAGTTGTACTTGTGTGTGTACTCATTTTCGATCTAGTGAATTTCTCTTTTTTTGCTTGCGGTTTTTTTCTCCGATTTAAGGTTTTTTCATGTAAATTTTATGTGTTATTATTTTATTTTTTATTGCCTATTGCTGGTTTCTTCTCAAGCAAGAATGTCATGACAATACCTTTTGATACAATGTTGGATATCTATATGAAAAAGTTAATTTCTCTGCGGAAATTGATGTGAATTTTCGTTCATTATATTGCCTATCGTTCATTGTAGTGTTATAGAACCACTAATGTGGAAAAGTCTCGGTAGAGTCAGGCACAACTTTTAATAAAGGCTGGTCTTTGAAAATTCAAAATGTGCCTCATTGTGGACAACATTTGGGAAATGGCAACTCATACGCCAGCTTAAAATCCTTCAAAAGTTGCACGGCAGGGCGTGCAGAATGGGAACTGATGTTTACTAGCAGACAACAAGGCTCCAAAGCTGTTGGAAGGAGTTGGACATGGAAGGACCTTCCTTATGTTATAGTATTACTTGAGCATTGCTATCTCTAATAGTTGTTTCTTGAAGATATCCTAGCTTCTGTCCTAAACAAAATGAGAAACAAATTAAGTAGATATTCTATCCAATAGAGAGCGCAATGGTTTGGAATATATATGTTTATATTAAAAGAAAGTTTCTACACCAAGGGAGAAGGGGAAGATTATTTACCACAGGCTTCAAAGTGTTGCTTCAACATCATTGAGTGTGTCACACACACACACACGCATTAAAGGGTGTACCAACTTTTCAATAAATTGCATGCTTCAACAAGACTATGGAGTGATTTATTTAAGTGGTCATACAAAGTTTCCTCTCATCATTTCTTCTTGAAAATGTAAATATGATTGCATATTATTCTGATGATCAATTGAAAAAATTGAAAAAAAAAAAAAGGAAATGAAAAATATTTTATTCAGGGAAGTCTTCTTGGTCTGACCAAATCCATAAACATGCATGATAGGAGAAATCATTAAAATAGATAAAGAAGGTTTTGTTAGAAATCAGACCATACAAAACCATTAACCATCATCACAGTCCATAGAAAATATTCTCTCTTAGCAGAGAAAAACAAAACATATACACTCAAATTTTTTTGCTAACATACATAGAAGCTTTTCATTTAACTTTATATATAGATACATGGACTAATTTCAACCATACATTTTCACCAAAAACAAGTACACAGCCTATGTCATTAGAAAGTCAGAAGCTGAAATCAGAATTACCTAATCTCCACTATAACAAGTAAAGCAAACTTAACACACTACATCCCAACTAACTACAAACTAAACTAAATGAGGTTGCTTAAACTCTAAAAAGACACAAAAATAACAAACTTAAGATAAAGAGTTTCCAGGAAAAGTTTCATATTCTTAACACTCCTCCTTGAAACTTTTCTTAGACACTCCAAGCTTGCTTTTGAGAATCACAAATTGAGCACAAAGAAGAGCTTTGCTGAATATGTCTGCCACTTGCTCCTTTGACCTGTAATGAATCAATTGAATATCAACAATTTTTTTAGCTTCTTGTATTGCATGAAACTTAACATTAATATGCTTGGTTCTTCCATGATGTACAAGATTCTTAGCCATTAAAATAGCTGAATTGTTGTCACACTTGATCATAGTAGGCTCCTCTTGTGCAAACATAAGATCTGTCAAGAGTTTTCTTATCCACAATGTTTGATTTGCAGCTACTGCTGCAGCTATATACTCAGCCTCCGTTGAGGACTGAGCTAACACCTCTTGCTTCTTGGAGTTCCATGAAAATACTCCACTCCCAAGTGAAAAAACATAGTCGGTTGTGCTCTTGGAATCGTCCACAGAGCCTACCCAATCGCTGTCCACATATCCTTCCAGCTTTGCATTACCATTGCCATACCAAATTCCAAAATCAATGGTACCTTTTAGGTACCTCAACACTCTCTTGCCAACACCAAGATGTGTTAGACTTGGTGAATGCATAAATCTAGAAAGCAAGCTAGCTGGAAACATTAGGTCAGGTCTTGTGGTTGTTGAATAAAGTAAGCTTCCCACTAAGCTTCTATACAGAGATGCATAAGCTTTTTCATCACCATCAGCTTTGGTAAGCTTTTCATTTACTGCCAATGGAGTTGTTATTGGATTGCAACTCTCCATTTTAAACTTCTTAAGCATGTCCATACTATATTTCCTTTGTGAAAGGAAAATTCCATTGCCATTTTGATGTACTTCCATTCCTAAAAAATAGCTCATTGCTCTAAGGTCTATCATTTCAAATACTTGAATTATGCTTTCCTTGAACTTTCTAATTTCCATAACATCATCACCTATAACAAGCAAATGATCAACATACAAGGACACTATAACCTTCTTCCCATCATCATAGGCCTTGACATAAAGTGTAGGCTCATTTGGACTCCTCCTGAATCCATTTAATAGAAAATGAGAGTCAATTCTACTACACCAAGCTTTTGGAGCTTGTTTTAATCCATATAAAGCCTTATAGAGCTTGTATACCTTGTCTTCACGACCAGTAATCACAAAGCCAATAGGTTGCTCAATAAAAATCCCCTCTTCTAAGGTCCCATTAAAAATGAAGACTTTACATCAAGATGAAAAATATTCCATCTATATTGAGCTACCAAAGCAACCAAAAGCCTTATGGTTTCATGTCTTGCTACTGGTGCAAATGTGTCCCCATAGTCAACCCCGACCATTTGTGAATATCCCTTTACCACAAGCCTAGCCTTATGCTTATGAATTGAACCATCCGAATTTAACTTGGTTCTATACATCCATTTCATTCCTATTACTTTTCTGTCAATAGGTCTTGCGGTCAATTCCCAAGTTCCATTCTTGTTAATCATCATCAACTCCTCTGTTATTACATCATTCCATTCCTTAGACATTGATGCTTCATTGTAGCAAGAAGGTTCCATGATTGCATAGCTGCATTTCTCATAAATCTCTACCAAAGACTTGGTTTTGATCACTTGAGAGTCTGATTATGCTATTGACTCTTCAAAAACAGCTTCATCAACACTTTGAGCATCACTAGCAGTAGGAGAGACATCAAAGTGAGCCTGTATTTCATTTCTTTTAACTTGATTTTCATCCCAATCCCAATATGCACCCTTATCTACCTTAACATCTCTGCTAATTGTCATATTTTTGGACTGTATGTTGTAGATTCTGTAGCCTTTTGAGTTGGCTACATAGCCAAGAAAAATTCCCATTTCCGCTTTGTCATCTAGCTTGGACCTCTTCACATTTGGAATATGTGAATAGCAAATGGAACCAAAGATTTTTAGGTGTTTGACAGAAGGTTTTCTTCTAGACCAAGCCTTAATGGGAGTCATACCTTGAACAGCTTTGGTAGGCAATCTGTTCAAAAGGTATACTGCAGTATATACTACCTCTGTCCAGAATTTTTTTGGTAGTTTTTTTTCAGTTAATAGACACCTTGCCAACTCCATCATGGTTCTATTTTTCCTTTCGAATATGCCATTCTACTGAGGTGTGTAGCTCACAGTGAGCTGATGCTTAATGCCCATTTCATCACAAAAATCATTGAACCTATTGGAGATATACTCCTTACCATTATCAGACCTTAGAATCTTTAGTTTCCCACCACACTCATTTTCAGCCATAGACTTGAATTTTTTGAAAACATTGAATGTTTGAGTCTTGCTTGATAGAAAATACACCCAAGTCATCCTAGTTAAGTCATCTATGAAGAGAATGAAATATAAATTCTGACTTAAAGAAGGCACACTCATAGGGCCACACAAATCTGTATGAACCAATTCTAGCTTGTTTTGAGCTCTTATGGCAAAGTTTGATGCAAATGATTTTCTATACAACTTCCCCAAGTTGCAAGCATTACAAACATCATCAATGCATCTGATTTCAGACATATCAGTAACCATACTATGAGTTTGCATAAAATTTAGCGTACTTAAATTAAAATGGCCAAGCCTTTTATGCCATAAGGTTGAATCATCTTGCTTAGACACTAAGGCCAAATGATTTACTGGATTAACTACTTCAGTTTTATTTGAATCATGTATAATGCAACCGTTTTCTTTAAATGTGAGTGTATAACCTTTCTTTAATAACTAAGCAACATTAAGCAGGCTTTGATCTAAGTTTGGAATTAACAAAACATCACAAATAGACTTAGTACCATATGGAGTTTGAATGGAGATAGTACCTTTCCCAGCTAACTGCACCAATTCACTATTTCCAAGTCTTACCTTGATCTTATAATTTCAATCAAGAGAGGTAAATAAGCTGGAATCTTTGGCCATATGGCTTCTGCATCCAGAATCAACATACCAAACATCCTTTGAGGTAGAAAAACAAGCTTATGTTGTCATGAAGAGGTGATCCTCGACCTGAGTCTACTCATCTGTATAATTTGCTTGTTGCACAGGTTATGTTTGAGTTTGGTTTTGCTTAAGTCTGCAAAACTTCTCCCTATGACCCCATTTCTTGCAATGATGACACTGAATTTGAGGCTTGCCTTTGTACCAACACTCCTTGGATTGATGATTGGTTCTCTTACAGGTTGCACAGGATGGAAACTTCCTCTTTCCTATAGAATCTGATGAGGTTCCATCCATCTTGGTGTTGCCTTTAGTATCTCTATTCTTTTTGTTAAAATTTGGTCCTTCTGACCTACTGACTTCCATTTTTGTCTAGCTTGAAAAGCATCCTCAACAACATCATCATTCCTCATAGACATTCTTTGCTCTCGAGCTTGTAGCTTGCTAACCATTTCAGATATGGTTAGTTTTTTCAAGTCACAAAACTCTTCAATAGTAGATACCTTAGCCTCAAACTTCGTAAGTAAGCTTATCAACATCTTCTCCACCACTTTGTAGTCTTCCACCACTTCTCCATAAAGCCTCATTTGGTTGACAAGCTCAGATAGCTTACAAGAATAATCTTTGACAGCCTCACCATCTTTCATTTTTAACATCTCAAATTCTCTCTTGAGAGTTAGCAATTTAACTCTTCTAACTCTTTCACTGCCCTCATTTCTCTCCTTCAACTCATCCCAAATCTCCTTGGCAGTTTCTAAATGCATAATGGTGGTGAAAACAGCATCTGTCAAAGCTGAATGTAGACATGAAACAGCCTTGTCTTTCTTCATTTTCTCTTTCTCATGTTGCTTCATCTGAGCAATGGTAGGATTTGTTCTCAATGGAGGAACTTGATTGTCTTCTACTACATACTACTATAACCCGAAGCTTTTAGATAGGATTTTATCTTTATAGTCCATATGAGATAAGTTTCCCCAAAAAACTGAGGAACTTGAAGGCCTGCATTCTTTCCAATAGCCATGTATGCATTTATTGGTGTTTAACACTCACTCTCTAGTGTTTGAAACCTCACAAGCACTCAATAAACTGAAAACAAAACCTCACAAGCCCTTTAAGAACAAAGCTCTGATACCACTGTTAGAAATCAGACCATACAAAACCATTAACCATCATCACAATCCATGGAAAATATTCTCTCTTAGCAAAGAAAAACAAAACATATACACTCAAATTTTTTTGCTAACATACATAGAAGTTTTTCATTTAACTTTATATATAGATACATAGACTAATTCCAGCCATACATTTTCACCAAAAACAAGTACACAGCCCATGTCATTAGAAAGTCAGAAGCTGAAATCAAAATTACCTAATCTCTACTATAACAAGTAAAGCAAACTTAACACACTACATCCCAACTAACTACAAACTAAACTAAATGAGGTTGCTTAAACTATAAGAAGACACAAAAATAACTAACTTAAGCTAAAGAGTTTCCAGGAAAAGTTTCATATTCTTAAAAGGTTCAATTTCACCTTTTTACATCCTTAATGCTACCATGCCCTCTTCGGAACACAGCACTTCGCACTAGCTTCCAGTCACTGTTCAGATCAGAGAGTTAACTTTAGGACCAAGTACAATGTTAAACTATTATAAAATGCTGGTTGATCTAACATAAAAAATCATAGCAACTCAAGAAGATTATCATCAAATTTGATTCTATTATAATACAAATTTATTGACACATTTTAGATATTTAAATTTGACAAACGTGGCATAGTCCCACCCCTCCAAATTTGTACATCTAACTTTATAATAATGGCTCGCCTAACCATGTGGTATTACAACCTTATCTTATTATAAAAAGCGGGTAGATCTCGATTATATTAGAATAGAAAACTATTGACACACTTTAAAATAATTAAATGCAACAATAGTGACATAGTTAGACCCCTCCAAATTTTTGTCTATGGAATATCCACTTTGTTGGTCCTTTAAACGATAAAACCTTATGTGCTACCTAGTTTTGTGCAGGAAAGTGACAAGAATTGCGTTAACCCAAAACCTGGACAATGTAATTCAAGATATCATTAAAATATCAATGCGATGTGCATAGGACACAAAAATTAAAAGACTGATTCTAAAGATGAACTATGGTGATTTCCAAAGTCATTATTATACTGCAAAATATCAGATTTTTGACAAAGTAGACAAATTTCTTTTAAATAGTTTTCACCTACAACAGTTCAAGGAGTCACACAATTCAGAAGTGAAAAGGAAGAGATGAAGACAGGATGCTTACTCTAAAGCTAGATACTTTTTCATTCTCAAGGTCTTGTTGACACCATACTCCACTTCTGAATTCAACTACTTCACTAGCCTTCTACTCCAGTCTCATTCAATGCTAGCGGCTGCATATTTCTGACAATCCACGCAAGGGGGAGATAAAATCAGTAGCAGCAATTGTACATATATGATACCAGTAGATAAGGTAAGTACTAGTTTTTTATATTCTTTTTTCAGGATTAGATTATATTTAACCTCCTACTCACAGGCAAAACTTGGCTCCTCAAGAAGTTATTACGAAAGAAAATTGAAAAAATCACCAAACCAATGCACAATAAACTCAGGCCTACACTCTTGAAGATCATAAATTCAGCTCCTCTAGCAGTCTTAGATGTAAACAGTGTAATGAAAATAAATTACATTTGGATGTCAAATACAAGGAACTCAACTAAACTTTATGAAACTGATCCCAAATAACTCATAAAGGCTTATCACATGACTTCAAAATTTGTAGAAAACTGAGGGCATGTTCTGAATGTATTTGTGAATCAGCATTGACCTTGAAAAACTATGGGTTAAAATGAAAATACAGTAGTGCCGTTTCAAGCTAAGGCAGCATTACGCCAGAAGATTAAAAATTACAGAAATAGCA